>JPSZ01000002.1:600000-791025 GCA_002161795.1 Curvularia sp. IFB-Z10 | reverse complement strand
CAGTGCTATCTACTAGATCTATCGCTATTTATCCTTCTCTAGTAGTATCCTTCTAGTAGCTTCTACTAGAGTAGCTTACGTGGCATTATGTAGATCGTGATATCTCTTGTCTTAGATAGATAGCTCTGTATTAGAGTAGCTCCTAGTGATCGATTAGATCGATCAGATCGATCACAGAATCCGGGTGTGATACTGATTACCTGGATTCTGATGAGAATCCTAATAGCTAGAGAACAGCTAAGTAGCTTATTCTCTAATAGGACTCTAACTATATATTAATTATCGCGCATTAAACGCGATCACAAAGAAAGATTAATACCCCCTACTATTTGTAGAAACTTCTCCGGGCTTATAACCTGTAGAAGTTTGGAAGCAGAGGCTGCTTGTTCTACAGCAGACTCAGAGGTAGACGTTGCTACTTGTTCTACTATAGACTCAGAGGCAGATAGGAAGGTTCTAGAAAGAGAGAGACAAGATATGTGCTAGGGGAGAGGAGAGAATTAAATTGACTAGAATACAGTGATCTGTTCACTCTGTGTTCTTCGCTCTACTTCCTCTACAGTGCTATCTACTAGATCTATCGCTATTTATCCTTCTCTAGTAGTATCCTTCTAGTAGCTTCTACTAGAGTAGCTTACGTGGCATATTGTAGATCATAATATATCTTGTATCAGATAGATAGCTCTGTATTAGAGTAGCTCCTAGTGATCGATCTGATCGATCACAGAATCCTGATAGCGAGAACAGCTAAGTAGCTTATTCTCTAACACTATTAATCTAAGAGACGCTTAATAATCTAAGTATGGCTAAGTAGTTTACTAAGTTAGATATAATCGCAGCCTTCTATAAAATTTATATCGCTAAGGGCGATAAGTAGAAGATAGCATTTTAAACATAGTTTAGGCTATTTAAATAGTTAGTTACTCTATTTAGTATAGCTAACTCCCTAAGCACCTTTTAGAGGTATATTAACTAGATATTAAGGGAGTTCTTAGATAAGTTCTACTTAGCGTACTTAGATAATATACTAATCTACACTAATAAGAGCCTAAAGCAGCACTAGAAGCACGTCTAAAAGGTACTTAGTAAGCTATAAGATATAGGACTATAGGTTAATATTGAAAAATATAAATTTAAAGTTAAGTTAACTAAGTACCTAGGGTTTATTATTAAGGCAGGCAAGGGGATTAGTATAAATCTAGCTAAAGTTATAGTAATCTGTAAGTAGAAGGCTTCTAGAACTATTAAAGGCGTGAGATCGTTCTTAGGGTTCGCGAACTTTTACTAAAAGTTTATTAAGAACTTCTTATAGCTAGCCGTACTACTAATAAGGCTTATAGGCAATATATTATTCTATTAGGGTCCTAAAGAGTAATTAGCGTTTAATAAGCTTAAAGAGATCTTTATATCTAAACTAACTCTAGTATCCTTTAATTCTAAACGCAAGATAGTGCTTAAATATAATTTAAGCGGCTACGTAGTAGGCAGAGTACTATTATAGTATAATAATAATAGAGTCCTATAGCCTTATGCGTTCTTTTTAAGGAAGAATAACGCATATAAATATAACTACAAGATTTATAATAAGAAGCTGCTAGCTATTATGCATTACTAAGAAAAATAGGACTCTAAGCTATAATTAGTTAAAAAGTTTAAAGAAATAATAGACTATAAGAACCTTAAGTACTTTATAAAGCTAAGAATGCTAAATAAGCGTTAGATAAAGTAGTCGCTGCTTTTAGGCTGTTATAATATAGAGTTACTATATTAGCTAGGTAAATAGAACGTGAGAGTAGACGCGCTCTCACGCTAAGAATAAAACATGCCTATAGAGGTAGATGACGAGCGGCTATAGAAGCGCTTTATCTAAATACTTAAACCTACGAACTTCTACTATAAGAAGTTAGAAAAAGAAGACTTAGGGGGGGCTACGCTAGTTATAGCTATAAGAGTGCCTACTAATCTCTCTCTTAAGTAAGGTTTAGTACAACTATCTACTAAAGGAACAATAGCATAGTAGAATAAGCTAGAGAAGCTTTAGTAGGAAGTAGTGTTATAAGATAGGGTTTACTAGGGCGCTAAGAAGACAATTAAAGAATAAGAAAGATAATTCCTACTTAGCTTAGGACTTAAGTACTTAATAGAAGACTATTTAGTTAAGGGCAACTTACTACTCTATTAAGAACGTAAGTGGGTGCCTAATAGTAAGAAGCTATAGACCTAAATTATTAGTAGCGCGCATAACTCTCTAGCTACTAGTTACCTAAGACGTAAGATAACGTATAAAATACTTGCGAGAGACTACTTCTAGCTTAGCATAACGCAGATAATCTAAAGATACGTTAGGAACTATAATACCTATAGAAGAAGCAAGTCGTAGAAAGAAGGCAAGTAAGGCCTTTTAAAGCCCCTTCTAATACTAGCTTAGATATAGAAAGAAATTTTAATAGACTTTATAAAAAGACTATTAAAGAGTAAAAGTATAATAAGCCTTATAGTAATTATAGATTAGCTAAGTAAGGGCACTATCTTTATGCTGCTCCCTAATACTAAAATAGAAATAGTAGTCTAGAAGTTTATTAAGCAAGTAGTTGCCTATTACTAGTTGCCTAACGCGATTACGTTAGATTACAGCAGCTAATTTATTAGTATTTTATAGACGAGGCTTTGTAAGCTTCTAAAGATTAATTAGAGACTATTAATAGTATATTACTTATAGACTAATAGCGCTATAAAGAGAATAAATAGCGTATAGGAAACCTATATCTAATTCTTTATAAACTAAGCTTAGAACGACTAGGCAATGCTATGCCTAATAGCTTAGATTACTATTAATAGCCGTACTATAACGTTAATAGGCATGTTACTATTCTTCTTATAATATAGATATAAGGTAAATCTACTATAGATTAAGCCTAAAGGCAACTTAGGGGTGTTAAACTAAGCTAAAGGGCTCTTAGACGTATAGAAAGCGTAGGTAGTTGCGTTAAAACTCTAGCAAGCAATAGAGCTAGCGCAAGCAAGTATAGCTAAGTCTTAGTAAGAATAAGAGAGATAGGCGAACAAAACTTAGAGAGAAGCATAGAACTTTTAAGTAGGGGATAAAGTATAGCTAAAACTTAATTAGTAGTATAGCATAGGTTAAAGCTCTAAGAAGCTTAACTAGAAAAACGCTAAGTACACTATAATCTAAGTAATTAATAGCTACTTAGTTAAACTAGACACCCTGCCTAGTCCACACCTAGTGTTCTACGTAGACTAACTAAAGCTCGCCAGCAACGACCTACTTCTAAGTTAAGCCTAGAATAACTTATAACTATAGCTACTATAGGTAGATAGGGAGGATAAATAGAAAATAGAAGACATTATCGCTAAAGAAGTACGCCGCCGCGGATATAGGCGTAAGCTATTCTACAAGGTAAAATAGAAAGGATTCTACTAAATAATAATTAAGCTAGCAGACAATTTAGAGAATACCATAGCTCTAGATTAGTAGGAGTAAATTACAAGAGACTAAAGAGACTAAGACGGTCGCCTGCTAGATAGTTTTTATTAGAACCCCTAGACGAGACGAGGCAAAGGGGGGCACTAAGGAAAGTTCCTATAGGACCCTCTCGCGGGGGGGGGTATTGTAATGGGCTGGTGCCCTTAGGTCTTACTTCTTAATGGGATCTTAGGTCGTCTTACGGATTCCGAGTGCTCTAAGCAGCACCTAGAGTCTGCTCACACTGTCTGAACGGCGCTCAGACGCCAGACTTGATCGGCCTAATTGTTGCTTAGGCAACTGGTATTGTATATAGACAGCTATGTAGCTTAGGAGCTTAGCTCCCTATCGAATACAATCCCTTGTATACCAGAGCGATTGCTCCACGGAGCGCAGCCCCTTACAATATGCCACGTAAGCTACTCTAGTAGAAGCTACTAGAAGGATACTACTAGAGAAGGATAAATAGCGATAGATCTAGTAGATAGTTCTACAGAGGAAGTAGAGCGAAGAGGTCAGAGTTAATAGATCAGAGAAGAACGGTCACGCGAATCTGATCAAGACTAGTTAATTCAATTCTCTCCTCTCCCCTAGCACATATCTTACAATATGCCACGTAAGCTACTCTAGTAGAAGCTACTAGAAGGATACTACTAGAGAAGGATAAATAGCGATAGATCTAGTAGATAGCACTGAAGAGGCCAGAGGTAATAGATCAGAGAAGAACGGTCACGCGAATCTGATCAAGACTAGTTAATTCAATTCTCTCCTCTCCCCTAGCACATATCTTGTCTCTCTCTTTCTAGAACCTTCCTATCTGCCTCTGAGTCTATAGTAGAACAAGTAGCAACGTCTACCTCTGAGTCTGCTGTAGAACAAGCAGCCTCTGCTTCCAAACTTCTACAATAATATATATATTATCAAAAAACTAAGTAAAAATTATAAGGTAACTTACCTCGTTTTATTCGAGGTTTAATATGAGGTATTAGGCATTTCCTAATATAGTGATGATTTCGATGACTAATAGTAGTTTTTGGCGTTTTAATAACTACTAAATCAGATCTGCCTCCTATCCAAGTTGCTCCCCAAATATGGATAGTTATATCGTGAGCTGTAACTTTATTAGTAAGCTAGTTAGAAAAAAACTAAAAAATCAGAAAAAAACTAGATATAAAACAGAATATTTTAGCCTATTAGAAATATTTTTCAACTTACTTGTGTTCCTCGTAGAAACTAAATCCTTGCCAAATCTCTGATTTCCGCGTTTTCTCATATATTCTGATCTAGATCCATGGCCTCGTTAGATCCCTGACTCATCAGAAAATATAATACGGTTGAAATTAATATTTCCTAGCTCTTTAAGCTTTTTCTTGGCGTAACTCAATCGAAATTTAGCCTTTTTTTCGTTTAAAATCTGTTTTTTAGTACAGGTATTTGTACTCCACCCTTCTAGCTTTAGAACTCTCTGGAGTGTTCTAGAGCTAAAATCTAGATTATTTTCTTTTAATAATCTCTTATTTTGCTTCTTAGGGCTCCTAGTTATATCCCTATTAATAACTCTTGTAGCTCTAGGAGAAACCTTCGAAACTCTGCCTGCACCAGCTCTTTTTGGCTGACTAATAGCCTTTTTTTTTCTTTTAATCCGTTTAATAGCGTTATAGATTAATTGTGGGCCTTTATTATAGTAGTTAATTATATTTTTTATAGGAGTTTTTATTTCAATAAAACGATTGATTTCAGCTTCAAATTTCGAAAATTTTGGATCCATGTTAAGGAAATACAATGTTAAGTTACTTAAGGTAGAAAGTAGTTAATATATACTAAATTATTACTAATAGCTTACTAAGCTAGAGATTATATAAGTAAGTGCTTAAAACTTATTTCTTTTTTAATCAAATAACTAACTAATATAAGGTATCTAAGAATCTGCTTACGTAATCTACACTAGCTATATAATCTAGGAAAAAAATTATAGCTTTTTTTATACGTCTACTAAAAAGATCTAGAGGCTTGAATTCAAGGTATTTCTTTTACCTTGATATTTTAGATAAATACTCCTGAAAAATAGCTTACTAAGTAAATTTGGAGACGCTAAAATAATCTCCTACTTCTTGGCTTTAGAATGTGCTAACTCTCACTAGTCTAGCGTTAATATTCGCTTAGTTATACTAGTTTAAAAACAGTAACTTTTTCTTGTGGTCTTTTTTTGTGTCACCCTACTGTAACTTCATTCCTCTTCCGTTAAGCGACGATAAAGACAGAAACCCGTCTGTGTCCGGCCTGAGCTGAAACCCAAAGGGAACTCCATACAACGGACAAGACTCTCACAAACGACCTGTGCACCAATAATTCCTTCTACGTTACTGCACAGGCAGAAACAGTCAGTACGTTAGCCAGTCAGCGTGCCACGCGAAGGCAGTGGCCCCACTCCCTACAGAACCAGCAGCAATTAGTACGCGGTTAGTTAGTCTACTATGTGAAGGCGTCGTTTCTGCTTACAGTCTATACAGCCAGCAGCGGTTAGTATATTAACTAGTCAGTATAACATACAAAGGCAGCAGTTCCACTTACGTCCTATATAGGCAATAATAGTTAGTATATTTCTAAGTTAGTTTGCCATGTAAAGGCAGTAGTTCTACTTACGTCCTACATAGGTAACACTAGTTAGTATATTGGCTAGTTAGTTTGTTATACAAAGGCAGCAGTTTCACTCACAATCTAGACAACCAGCAACAGTTAGTAGCTAGTTAGTCTACTATGTAAAGGCGTCGGTTCTGCTTACGGTCTACACAACCAGCAGCAGTTAGTACATTAGTCAGTGAGCATGGCATACAAAGGCATCGGTCCCACTTACTGGCTGTACAACCAACAGCAGTTAGAAAATTGGCTAGTCAACGTGCCATGCACAAAGGTGGCAGTTTCGGTTACAGACTATACAACCAGTAGTAGTCAGTACGTTAACTAGTTAGTTCGCTATAAGGGCGGCAGTTTCACTTACCATCTATACAATTAGCCGCAGTTAGTACGTTAGCTAGCTAGTCTCCTATATTAAGGCGGTAGCTCCACTTACGTTCTATATAGCCAGCAGTAGTTAGTATATTAGCCTATTAGTTCGCCATGCAAAGACAACAGTTCCACTTACTCCCTACATGACCAGCAGCAGTTAGTATGTTGGCCAGTCAGCATGCTATACAAAGGCAGCAGTTTCACTTACTCCCTACACAGCCAGCAGCAGTTAGCAGATCAGCTAGTTAGCGTGCGATGCAAAGGCGGCAGTTTTACGTACCAACTATACAATTATCCATAGTTAGTATATCAACTAGTTATCGTGCTATGCAAAGGCAGCAGTTCCACTTACAGACTATATAACCAGCAGCAGTTAGTATGTTGGCCAGTTAGTTCGCTGTAAAGGCGGCAGCTGCACTTACCATCTATACAATTAGCCGCAGTTAGTACGTTAGCTAGCTAGTCTCCTATATTAAGGCGGCAGCTCCACTTACAACCTATACAATCAGCAGCAGTCAGTATATCGGCCAGTTAGTTCGCTGTAAAGGCGGCAGTTTCACTTACTAACTATACGATTAGCCGTAGTTAGTACGTTGCCTAGTTAATCTACTATATTAAGGCGGCAGCTCCACTTACAACCTATACAATCAGCAGCAGTCAGTATATCGGCTAGTTAATTCGCTATGTACAGGCAGCAGTTTCACTTACTTTCTACATAGCCAGCAGTAGTTAGTGGGTTGGCTAGTCAGTATGCCGTGCAAAGGCATTAATTCCACTTACATTCTATACGACCAGCAATAGTTAGCGATCCTCTTACAAACAAAAAAGGGAAAATCTTTGTAGGCTTATCTGTCGTACTTTGAGGCTTTGGGCTTGAACGCCTCCTTGCTTAGGTGGGATTGCCAACGCGTAGGTCATGCATGGCAAAGTAATGTTCAAGAGTACGAGATATCTCATCTTGTGGGATATAGGGATAGAAAGGGTGTTTAGGGAATATTATACAAACAATAGATGTAGTAAGAGTAAGGATATCAGACCTCCTTTCACAAGATATTTAAATGTCTTACTTTTGTTTTACATTTCTAGTGGCTCTGCTAATCTGACGCAGCTCAGGATAACCCTGCGCAAAACTGGGTCTTAGCTACGTAGACTCTGTTGGGCCGAGCTTGCTTTTGCCAACAGGGTTACTCAGCTGCTGTATACATAAAAAGCCAAAGAACGCCGCTTTTGCGCAAGGGTCACCTACCAGTCGTTTTATCACACGATCTATTACATCTAATACGCTACGTTACAGGGTAGGTGTCTTCTGCGTATCACTAGTGGCCACCACACTCCTTAGACTAACTACTCACATCATTCAGCTTTCGCCATATATCCCCACCATAACCCCAAAAGGAAAACAGATCGACAACGTACGCTTGTCACTTTTATCTCCCATTCTTTTTCAAAAACCTCCTAGGACTTCTTTGCTCTTCCAGTCTCACAGCTAACTAGAAGACCGTTTTCCCATTGCGTAAGTAGTATACGGAAGGCGTGTCGGTACAGCTTAGTCTTAAAGTCTTTCCATCACCTGCACTTAGCATCTAACTCAACCACTTTATCTAGAACTGCGGTATTATCACTCTTTAGTAATACGATGCTCTTCAGACTAACTATCGAGTACAGAAATGTAATTCTTTGTATTGCGCCGAGTCTTATCTCTCCTGCCGCACCCACACGGCGTGAGACCTGCTCACTCGCTTTAGACGCCACCTGAACTCATGAAGTTTTCCTTTGACGAATTAAAGCGATAATCAACTACTACTAGACGCATGTATCGATTGCGATGTGCTCGAGAAGGGCGAGGACGTGGTAGATTAAAGAAGGGATCGACGGCGGATCTGTGATAGATGGCGGCGCGATAGTTCATATCTATAGCTTAACCATTTTCGCGTTAGCTATAATTATGTATTAAACTGCCTCTCGAAGTGGCATAATAGCTGTATTGAAAGCTGGTCGCGGTTTTAACGATGGATGTGTTCGCTGGCGCAAGCCAAACGCTGGGGGACCTTATAACCTACGTAGCCCTGCTAAGTAGTTTTTGAGCTTCCTAGGGCGCTTAGCAGAGGCGTTGCATAGCTACATAGAACACAGCTACAGTTGTAGTGTCATTAGCGATAGATTATAGCTAAGCTGCTTCAAGCTAGGTGCGTAAATCTTACTTATCTAGTATTTCTAGTAAGTAGTCTTAGAATCAATATAAAAGTATAATAACCTCTTAGGCTTAACCGTAATACGTGTAATAGAATAAATTAATAATCTAATAAGTTATTATTTAATAGGGTTTTCATCAAATATATAAGCTTTTAGTATACCTACTACTAGCTAGAGTAAGATAGTTATATAACGCTTATACTAGATTACTATATTACATAGTACGTAGAACCTCTTTCTATCAAATATTAGTAGAGAGTAGAGTTTATAGTGTGAGGTTACTATTCTAAAAGTATCTACTTCTCTACCATGATGCTGAGTTTGCTATATTAGGGAGTGTCATTGCCGTCCCGCCACGCGGGGACAAACGTTAGAGATCTTTCCTGACTGCTGAAAGAACAAAGGAACCAACCATACCCAGGCACACCCTGGCATAATCTACTAACGCTGGTAATAACCATCCCGAAGCCACTTGGGCCGCCCATCAGCGGGCAGAAGCATGTACTCTACTGGCATTTGATTCCCCCGCTCTGGGGCAAACCCGGCTCCACACCTGACATAACCGCCCTTCCTCTTCTCCTGCGCCCTCTGCATCATGATCTTGGGCGTGAACTTGCCCTCCTCCACCAGCTTCTCCACAAACCCGGCTGCCTTGCGCGACTTGGCGTCGTCGCCCTTGACCGTGGTGATGGGCAGATCATCATGATTGTAATACCAGCCCTGCACGCGCTTCTCAAACCGAACCTGCTTGCTCTTTTTCTCCTTGTTTCCCGGCACGACCATGTCGTTGTCGTTCTCCCTGCCTAGCTTCCGCGGCGCTTTAACGACATTAGCGCCACCAACAGGCAGTGGGGGCTGCAATACGGGTAATCCCTTCTCTTTCCACCACCCCGGGCCGTGCTCGTAGTCGGCCAGCGCCTTGAGCAGCCGGTTGAGCAGGTAGAGCAGGTACTCGTAGTTGACCAGGTATCTGGACCAGCACTCGCGCTCGGTTGCTTCGTTGGTGCGGTCTTTGCGCCGCTTGGCTTGGATGCCTTTCATTTCCATGGCGACGCGGACGTCGTTGAATTCGTGCACCCAGGGCTCGGTGGAGAAGCGGATGGGACACCAGATGAAGGTATAGAGTGTGTGGTGGATTTGTTTTTGGCGCTCGCTGATTGTGGCGAGATCATCTTGCGATGCGATTGACTTTTGTTGCTCGTGCAGGATTGGGGTGATTCTGTTGATGCTGTCCCTGAGCTTTGTGTAGTTGTCGTAGAAAACGGGTATCCCAGCAGGGAGGGGCCGGGGCGGCGCCTTTTTGTAGAATAGAGGCATAGGTGGGTACGCAAATGTTTGATATGGAATAATCAGAACGTCAAAGTTGTTTTGTGAATACAAGTCGTTTGGTTGAATGGGAGGAAAGTTGACTGGATGAAATGGAATGGAGCTGAGGTATTGCGTTCTTCTTAAAGGTTCTCAGTGTGTGAGACTTGTGAGCCATCAGTGCTGATTTCACAATATATATAGGCGTACAATGTCGACAGTACAACGCTCAATAGATTCGGGTGAATGCAGCGGAAGTGGGGACAGTGAGACACTTTCACATCCTCGCTCGGTCGCCATAGTCAGCATTGACCAGTACGTATCGGTACCTGGCATGTCCCTCTTCCATATCAACCACGCACTTGTTTGCCTCCTTCATATTGCGCTTTTGCACCCATGGCTTGACTCCCTTGTCAGCAGCAAAGTTCAGCATTTCTTCGATTTGTTTAGGACTGCCAATCTGACTTCCCCCAATCTTGCAGCCCTTGCCAATCAAACCAAATGCGGAGATTTGAGGTAGCTTGTCTTCTGGTGCGCCGACTTGAATGAAAGAGCCACCGGTGCGGAGGAGTCGTAGGTAGGATTCTAGGGGCATATCTGGAGATGAGACGGTGCTGATGATGAGATCCAAGGTCCGGCTATGCTTCCGCGCCCATTTGTCGTCTTCTGAAGTTGCAATATAGTCTGTCGCGCCCATTGCCTTTGCGTCTTCGACCTTGTTCCTCTTCCGGCTGATGGCTACGACCTTTTCGCAGCCCAATGCTTTTGCGAACAATACTCCGAAGTGGCCAAGACCACCTAGGCCAATGATTCCAACCTTCTTTCCTGGACCTGCACCATTGTTTTTAAGCGGGGAGTATACAGTGATGCCTCCACACATCATAGGGGCTGCGTCCTCGCTCTTGAGAGCTGCTGGTATCCTGATGACAAAATGCGCCGGTACCCTGGCATAGTCTGCATATCCGCCCATGCTCCAGCTACCATCCGGGTATTTGGAGTTATATGTACCCACCATCTTAGGACAATGCTGTTCGGTGCCCCCACTGCATTCCTCACAGTCATCCCGTAAACAGCTGAAGGCCTGGGCGCCTACCCCGACCCGGTCGCCCAGATTCAGATTCTTGACTTTGTCTCCGACGCGAACGACGTGACCGACAATCTCGTGTCCTACGCATATGGGATAGTGTGTAGCCGCCCAGCCCGAGCGCAGCGTGTGTATATCGCTACCACAGATGCCACAGTGCGAGATCTTGATATCTACATCGATGTCGTTGAAGGGCTTTGGCTTGAAGGAAGACCAGGTCATTTTGCCCTGAGCGGCGCTCTTATCGTAGCCTAGCCACCCGTTGAACTCGGTGGGTGATGTCATCGCGATCGCGTCGAGGTCGTTACGGCGGGTGATGGCGAAGATGAATTATCCAACAATTATTTAGCGATCAGATGCGGCTCCTCATTGATGAAGAAAAAAAGTCGATGGACTTTGGTGTTTGATGCCGTGACGCCATTGGCCGCGCGCAGAACCGAGCATCACCGGCGTCATGGCGGTGGGAGAAGGATATCCGAGGCATCTTGGGATAATGTCTGGCCGCAACTGAGGGGTCCGCGGACTTAACGTTAAATCCGCAACAGCGCACGCGACATGGAGAATGCTGGTGAAGCAGCGGCTGAGAAAGTTTGGAGCATTTTTTTGGGAACAAACACAACGGTCTTGAGGAGTGCACAAGTGGTACGTGTTGCCGTTTAGTGCGGAGAAGTGGTTTATGATAAAAGCTGCAGGAGGCAGAGGTGCACTTTATATTAACGCTCGCAAGAGGACCATGATGGTGAGCCAACCGGGATGCTAAACATCATGAATATGTACATACACTCAAATGGTTTGCTTGCGTAACTAACTAATTACAACTCCTCGGCAAGGGAAGAGAAAGAAAAGCGCAATTTTCAGCCTATATACATTGCTCAAGCATCAGTTTTCTTCATGCCCTTGGTGAAAAGAGGGCTCTGCCGGACGCGCTCCCAATCATGCAGCATGCTAGTGTTTGCGGTGCCGTCTCTCACTTCTGTTCCTCCCCGTTTAATCATCTCGTCTTCAAAAGACCTTATTGCAGCGTGCCTGTTGTCGCCAGCATCAATTCTGGTGATGGCCTCACACAACCTGCCTGCGTCTGTGACCGAGTGGTTGAGACCTTGTCCCCGCTGATACGTCATGGGATGAGCAGCATCACCGACTAGGGTGACGCGTCCGCCATGATTGTCCCAGCGATGGCCGTCTAGCCCTGGATCCCACTCGGTGAGTCCAAGATACCATAGCGGGGCGTCGTCTGGAGTCCACTCGAAGGCGCTCTTCCAGGGGTCGCAAAACTGCCTGGCGAACTCCTTCTGCTGGGCCAGGCGTTGAGCACCCGTCCAGTGCTTGGTGGCCTCCTGTTCTTCCAGGCTGCACTGCCACGAGATGTAATAGAAGAAGGTCCAGGACGACGGATCATGTGCATCTGGGGCATCGTGCATACCGAAGAAGGCAAAGTAGTTATTCGGGTGGGCGCATGCCAGGTACAGCGGATGAAAGGACCTCAGATAGAGAGCTTGCTCCCTGGTGAACTTGGACTGGACGAACGTGGCAGCATAGGGAATGGGATTGATGGCACCGAGCTCGCGGCCCAGCAGAATCTGGCGGGTTGTCGAGCGAGCGCCATCAGCGCCCACGAGCATGCTTCCCGTGGCTGTGGTACCGTCGGAAAAGTGCGCCATGACAGACTGGCCATGGCTGGGGTACGAGATGGTGTGTAGCAGCTTGTCGTAGCGGATATCGAGCCCCTGCGATAGCAGATGGCGCAGCTTGCTTCGTCGCAGGCGGTAGAAGGGGCCAAAGGTTATGGCGGCGACGAGCTCTCCCGTGTCACCACGAAGCCAGTTGAGCGTGTCCTGCTCCTTGGTGGGCACATTGGGGTCGACCTGGACGCTCTGGATCCGGTCCTCCCACCAGCCATCGGGCATGAGGCTCCGTAGGGCTGGCGCGCCCCAATGCAGGCCCATGTTCCAGTCGCGGTCGCCATGGTCAGCGCTGTTCTTCTCGAACACAGTGCACGGAATCCCGGCCTGGTGGTTGTCAGCGCTAGGTCAGGGCTGGGTCCGAGGACACGGTGCATAACAACACGTACTTTACAAAGGCCTTGAGCGAGCGCCAGGCCGGTTATGCCTGCGAATCAGTGAGCAGGTAACACGGTGGCATGCGGCGTCGATGGCGTACCTACCGGAGCCAATTATAAGAACCCGTCGCTGCGCATCCTGTTCTGCCGCACCGCTGGCGAAGGCTTCACCCATTGCAGCGAGCGCTCGTGGGGGATTTGTTTCTTCTACTTACTGTTTCGGCGAAGGCGATCGACGACCTTTACCATGGACAAGGCTCAACAGCTCCGCCGACTTGACAGGCGTCTCCGCTTGGCCCACCGCGCTCGATGCAACAGCCGCGCGGGCCGATTACCTACTTAGATGAACGACCCCCCTCCCCCCCAAATCCCTTTACCGTGCGGCTAAATACGCTCAAACAGTTGAGCCCGAAAGAAGAAGAATTACAATGCAATATAATGACAGGGTCCACCGCGCACCATGCCACCAATCCCAGCCAGTCGTTGTTCGTGTATCAAGGTGGTGCAAGCCAGCCACCAACGCCCGCCATCAGTCAAGGCGCGGCCAAGTCCGTGAGAGGGACGGGAAGGAAAACATGCATGGCGTCTGTCTGGCCACGTTTCTGCGAATGAAAAGGGCCGGACGGCTAGGCCGACGGCACGCAGGATCGCCTCGGGGATGTTGCGTGAACGCGGCGCCATAGCGGACCCTCGCCCACCATCCGTCTGCCCGCCCTCGACACACACACACTCACACACATCCCCCTCGGCATTGCGACGACGACGACGACGACGACGACGACGACGACAAGGACGACTGCGCTGCCGCCGTCGCCAGACAAAGGCATATCAAATTCAGTACTGGCATCGGACCTCACCACCATCCCTTGCACTGCCCATTCCAATACCTACCGAGTAATAGTACTACTTACTATGTAACCCTCTTGGCCCGCATTCTCCCACGCCCTTCATCTAGTCCCCTCCAGTACCACCACAGACACACGCACGCTTTCTCATTATCTCTCTTCTCGATCCATCCAATCCACTCCCTCCACCCATGGCCCCGTCCACCCCGCCCAAGCCCTCTCAGGCAATGGGCATACACCTCCACGCCCAAGACAGCGCCATGCACTTGCAAGACACCGCGCATTCCCCCCAAACTGCTCCTGCCTCTGCCTACTCTACCTCGGACAGCACCTCCGTGACCGCGACCGAAGACGACGAGGGAATCGCAGGCTCATCTTCGGACTCCGGCTTTGACAGCGGCAGCCTCTTAGGCGACGACACCGACTCGCTGGCCTCGTCCATCCTCAACTTTCGCATGGAAAATGGGCGCCAGTACCACGCCTACCGAGACGGCGCATACTGGGGCCCCAACGATGAGCTGGCCAAGGAGATTCTCGACTTTGCCCACCACATGTACCTCTTGACCCTCGACCAGAAGCTGCATCTTGCCCCTCTGCGGAATCCCCAGACAATCCTCGACTGCGGCACCGGCACCGGGATATGGGCAATTGTGAGCACCACACCCGGCGCGACGTGTAGCCAAGACTAACGCGACCAGGACATGGCAGATCAGTATCCCTCGGCCACTGTCACAGGCACCGACCTCTCGCCCATCCAGCCCGAATGGGTCCCACCAAACTGCCACTTTGAGATTGACGACGTCTCGCTAGACTGGACATTTCCACCCAACCATTTTGATTTTATCCACATCCGCGAGCTATTCGGCTGCATCCCAGACTGGGACTTTTTCTTCGCTCAAGCCTTCCGACACACCAAGCCTGGAGGCTGGATAGAAATAGTAGAGCACTCCGTATGCCCAGTCGCCGACGATGGAAGCATGGGCCCAGATCACTTCTACCACACCTGGGGACAGGTAGTCGTCGAAATGGGCGACAAGTTTGGCAAGAGTTTTACCATCTGGGAGGAGAGCGCAGAAAGAATACGCAGAGCTGGCTTTGTCGACGTCACCGTCGTCGACTACAAGTGGCCCATGAACGGCTGGCCCACGGAGAAGAAAATGAAGAATATCGGTAGATGGAATCAGCTACGCTTGATGGACGGAGTCGAAGGCTTCATGCTGCGCTTGCTGACTCAAGTGGGCGGTGTAAGTACCGCACGGCTGTTGCGGCCATGGCTTCCTCGCTAACTCTACGTAGTGGTCCGTTGCGCGAGCCCAATTACACCTCGCTCAGATGCGCAAAGAGTTGGAGAGCTACAAGACGCATGCATACCTCCCCGGAACCGTGGTCTACGCCAGAAAGCCCCTGGATACATGAGAGGACAACTGCACTACGATAGATATGTTTACCCAACATCACTTCTTCCTTGTTCGATACCCTCACGCTTTCTACATGCGTCATAGATGGATGCTCAGCATATTCTCCTTAGCACCAAACTTCGGTGTCACCACGAGTAGAATTGCTTGAACAATCACGCCAGTGCTAGACGATAAACGGCACAGCACCCTGCTGCGGTCGTGTCAGTGCGCAACGCCGTCCGGCGCCATGCTCGAATTCTCACACAACACTGGATATGCCCCGCGGTACATCATCATTCAAAGACACACTCAAACCAACAGTTTTGATCCGATCTTTATTATGCGCAGTTTGTCTAATCCCACAGCCTCCCCACGGCTCCAGAAGCCCTATCTAAAGATTTGGTCGAGGCTCCACTCCTTTGACTCTATCTATATTACAAAATGGCTTTTTGGCACTCGCGTCACACTGCTCCCTGTACGCCTGGAGCATCTTGTCGGGATCGGTATCTTGGAGCTTTGCAATGCGCCGTTGCGTGGCACGGAATGGATGCGGCAGCGCTGGGTATGAAGCGCCAGCCAGGAGCTGCGGTTTGTTGTGTTGGAAGCCTATAGCGTCCAGCACCAGAGGCGCTAGGTGTGCAGATGATAGGAGAATGCGAGGCATTCCTGTTTGGTGTTTGTGGCAGGTTAGAATAAGTGGTTTTTCTTGGGAAGGACGAGGGGGAGAAGAATAGAACGACTAGAGAGGGAGAGAGAGAGAGAGAGATACATACCGTGGCCTGAGAATCCAGCATTGATGAATTGGCCATCATGAGATGGAAGTGCGCCGACAAATGGGAAGCCATCGGCGCTTGTTTCATGGGCTAAACACAAAAGTTTATTCCGTCAGTCGTTGTTTTCGTTCTCTCATGCATCGTATTTCGCCCAAGGAACATTGCTTTTTTTCCTCTCCTTTCTAGAAACTTACCTCCAGTCCAAGATCCGCCTTGGTCAACTTGCGCGCTCAACTCTGCTACCTTGGGACCAGGCCAGTCGACTACATCGGACTGAGGCCACGTCTTGTAGAAGTCTGGCACGCCGGCAATCTGCTTGTCTTCTTCGTCATTGATCATACTAGCTTCGGGCTTGTGCACGAGGAGCTGGCGCGCGCCGCCGATGATGATGGTGTTGTATGGTGCTGGGAGTTGTAGGAAGTAGTTCTGAAATTATGTTATTCAAATTGGTGTTCGTTGCGAATTTATATATATATATATATATGTGTGTGTGTGTTGGAAAGGGAAAAGATCTTACATTGACGACGGTATCCCAGTGTTGAGCACCGGTATGCTTTAGGAAGCCTGCTGGCGCCTTGATAGCAGCAATAGCGCCCAGTTGGGGCAGAATCAACTTTTCGAATTCCGGTAGCAGATGCGAGGCCCAGCGGCATGTCGTATGGATCACTGTTTTGGCACGGATAGTACCCCGGGGAGTGATGACGTTGATCCAGCCCGCGGCGTCGCGCTCAGAGACGCCTGTCACGGGTGTGTTGGCGTGTAGGTTTAGGCTCTTTGTTTTGAGGAGGATGCGGAGGAGGGCGTGGATGAATTTGTAGGGCCATCTGGAAGAACATGTTAGAGATTGTCTTTAGAGACAGAAGTGAATTAAGGAATGAATGGGCGAATGAAGAAAATGGGAAAGGAAGTCTAACATTTGCCCCGAAGCATGCAGGATAGCGCCAACCGCTCCCTTCATCTGCGTGACCTCTTCTGCTTCTGCTTTATCTCCAATCGCTCTACAGAGCTTGACCATGTCGTTGTCGTCGCCATGGTCATTCCGCATCTCTTGCAGTGCTTTACTGAGCCGTGCCCACGCTTCGTCTGTCATGGCTGCATCGTATGTCTCACCGAGCTTTAGACAGACTTCTGCGGTGATGCCTTCGGCTTCGCAAAGCTCCTTGAAGGCCTGGAGATGGGCAACCTCATGGCGGATGAGGTGCATGGCTCCATCTGGACCGAAGCGGTCCCTCCATATGGGATATCGTGAGTACACATGTGGTCGTAGTTGGCCTCCTAATTTTTCCTTTCTGTCAACACGGTTCTCGACTCGATCACGTGCAAAGCTGTATGTTCTTACCGTTACGCCCAGTGGCGCCGCCACATATGTCGCGTGCTTCCAGAATAGTCACTTGGGGCTGTTTCGGAGCATGTTCTGTGTACTAGAACACCACGTTAGCGCAAGGGTTCATGCATCGATTGGCGCGTGTCATACTTTATGGATCCAATAGGCTGTCGAGACACCAGCGTAGCCACTGCCGATGATCGCGACATCAGTTTGCCCGGGCAATTGCTCGCTGGACCGGAAATTCCGCAGAGGAGATTCCGCAGCTTCGATCCAGTACGCCTTTGTCGGGTTGTTAGTAGGCAAGACCATGATTTCCACTTGTTAGACAGCTGGCACAACAATGGCTAAGCAAAAGACAGCAAAAACGACACTAAAGTCAAGGAACACCCAAGCAGCGCCGGCTTCATTTATTTCTAAGGCTGCAACGAAAACGAATAAAGCGAGGAACCGATGTATCAGGCTCGCTGACCGGTAGTTGTACCGGCGTGAAATAAGGTGCTCAATGCACAAGGCGGGCCGATTACCGGGCCGGGACTTGACAATACTGCGGGGTAGCTCCAAGCGGTAAGTACACCACTTTGTTAGCCCGCGTCATACTATGACCGGGACCTGGTGTGAAATTACTCCAACAATACAAAGAGTTTCAAGCAGTATACGTCTTTGTCTTTATACAATCCGTCAGACAGCAGAGTGAATCATCAACTCCTTTACCTTCACCATCGCAATTCATTACTTTTTATTACGAAACAAAAATCAAACCCCAAGGAGCAAATGTCTCAGCCAAAGAAGCACGTCGTCTTCGACATCGTCGGTACCTGCGTCTCCTTTGACGCATTCTACGAGTGCATCGAAGCCGTTATAGGCGACAAACTGCGCCAAAACACAATCACCGCACAGCACTTTGGCTTCACATGGCAGACCAGCGCCGAGATAGAATTCACCTTCTTCTCCATCTCGGGCGGCTACAAGCCCTACAAGGAACTCCTCAGCGGCTTCTTCTACCGCACCCTGAGCCTCTGCGGCGTCAAGGACCCCAGGAAACTCTTCACCGACGAGGAGAGAGACAAGTGTGTCGCCGGCTACTCTGCGCTGCAGATGCGACCGGGCGCCCACGAGGCATTCCAGATATTACGCGACAACGGCTTTACCGTCTGGGCTCTGACAACGGGCGATGTAGAGCGTGTTAGCGGCTACTTCCAGCGCGCCAATCTGCATATGCCGCTCGAGAACCTCGTTAGCTGTGATTCCGTGGGCGTGGCCAAACCCGCGCCGGCTGCCTACCGCGTCATGTGGGATCGGCTCGGCGAAAACGACATCAAGTGGTTTGCGGCCGGTCACATGTGGGATGTTACTGCTGCAACAAAAGTCGGGTTCCGTGGCGCGTGGGCTGCCATGTATGAGCATGACCCTTGTTTGGATGTTTTCAGCGACGCGAAGATAGAGGTTACTGAGGACAACTTGGTGGACATGGCAAAGGCTATTGTAGCGAAGTCGGCGTGAACAATGTCAAAGATGATGAACAATATTTTCAATGCCGGAGAATACTACTGGACCAAGTGATTGTGAATTGTTTTCTACCTACTGCTAGTTGAGATCGGACGCCCCTTTCTGCAGCGGCGGTGAGCAATTCAAGTGAGCTCCATTCTCACCGGCCAGCATGACCATCTAGGTACTCAAACTTATTCAGGAACGCTGCGCTAGATATAACAAAAAGAAAATCCAATGTGCTCAGAGAGCAACAGAACAGAGCTCCTCGATAACATCAGGATGTATTCAAATTCGTATCGTATCTCTGGTTTCGAGTACTACAACCGACTAGGCGCTAGTGTAAGGGTGCCCGTTTTAGTTATCAGGTACTCCTCTATTGCAACGTCCTTGCCAGCTTCTTTTCCATAACCCGATGACTTGATACCTCCAAACGGCGATTCAGCGCATGAAGAGTTCCCTAATTCGATGTCAGTAACAATGAAGCCACTACCCAGAAGTATGAGAATAACGAACCTGAATTCATTCCAACCATCCCTGCTTCTAGGCTCTCTAATAGACGCCAAGTCCTGTTGACATCATTGGTGAAGAAGTACGAGGCAAGGCCCATGGATGTGTCGTTGGCGTACTTGACAGCCTCCTCTTCTGTACCGAAACGATACAAGCAGAGCAGTGGACCGAAAATCTCTTCTTGGGAAGCCAGCATGTCGCTCTTCATCTCTGATATGACTGTTGGCTCGAAGAAGAACCCCTTGGAAAGAGCAGGCGGCCTTCGTCCGCCGGCCTTTACAATCGCACCCTTGGTTCGGGCGTCTTCGATTAGCCTTTCCAGTTTCTTGATGCCTCGTGGAGTGGTCAATGGCCCCATTGTAGTCTCCGGCTGCGAGCCGTGTCCAACTCGAATGTGGGACACTGCCTCGAGGAGCATTTTCTCAAACTTCTCAAAAACGCCATTCTGTACATAGATACGGTTAGCATGAGTGCACGCTTGGCCGGCTGTCCTCCACTTGAGGATCATCAAGGCTTTTAGAGCGGCGTCCAGATCAGCGTCGTCGAAGACCAGGAACGGACAGTTGCCACCAAGTTCCATAGTCGCCTTCTTCAATCCGTAGCTGCAGTGTCTCGCGATCAAGCTTCCAATAGCAGTGCTTCCAGTGAAGGTCACTTTCCGCACAAGCTCATGCTTGCAGAGAGCCTCACTGAGCTCAGGGGTGTATTGGTTGTCGGTCGTCAGAATATTCAAGACGCCATCCGCAAAACCGGCTCGCTGTGCAAGTTCAGCCAGAGCAAGCACGCTCAGTGGGGTCTCTGGAGAGGGTTTGATGATCATGGTGCACCCAGCTGCAAGTGCCGCAGCAGCTTTGCGCATAATCATGGCGACTGGAAAGTTCCAGGGCACAAGGGCAACGGCCACACCAATTGGCTGCTTGATGACAAACACTCGGCGGTCGTCAAAGGACGGTTGTGCAACTGAGCCTCGGATTCTCTCTGCTTCCCCAGCAAACCACCAAGTGAAGCCTAACCCATATTCGACCTCTCCTATGGCCTCGGCCAGAGGCTTACCAGACTCGAGAGTAACGATTTTTGCAATATCGTGCTTGTTTTCTTCTATGAGTTGGTGCCAAGCAAGAAGCAGCTTGGCCCGCCGTCGAGGATTTACATTTCGGTATGTCTCAAAGGCGGCCTGTGAGGACTGCACGCAGGCGTCGACATCGGAGGCGTCAGCTGTTGGACAGGTGGCGAAAGAGGCACCGCTGCCGGGGTCTACTCCGTACAGAGCAGGTCGAATTAGCGGGTGATGCTTACACGAGGTTGGGAATGTCCGACTGACCAACAATGTCAAAAGTGCGTCCAGAGCGAGCGGCAACCCAACGGCCATGGACGAAGCATTTGTCGCGGAGCAGTGTGGGGTCGTGGAGCTAAGCAGGACCAAGACAGAAACGGTTAGTGTTTGGTGCCGATAGGGGTGGGGGCGTTCCCGATAACAGGGATGTTGGCCTGGGCTATCTAACGTCGCCAAATGCACTCACCCAAGCCTGTACATCTGGCTGACCGTCCTCCACATGCGGAAGCCCTTTCTCGACAGACATGGCGTATCGGCACTGATGCAATTGGATGCAATGATGATGCAACGATAATGCACTGATAGGCGATCTCCTGCGGCGCTGCTGTCGCCCTCTCAGAGGTGTTATACATGCACACTTGTGGCTACTGGGTCTGTCACGTGCGTAGTTCATCCGGCCCGGTTAGCATGATAGCCAACTGTACCGGTTAAAGACACTGACCGTGCCGGTTGCGAAACAACTCCAACTTCCATTACCCACCACCAGTGCTCCCGGTCCAGCATGGAGCTTGAAAATCCAAGACCCACCAAGAAGCGCCAATTGGCATCGGAAGAGCGACAACGGGCGGTGCGAGCGTGAGGCAATCCCCGCCTATTGTCTTCTGTGCAAAGCTACGAGGAGTATCCGCGCTGACTCCCTCTACCTAGTTGTGACGAGTGTCGTCGTCTGAAGGAGAAATGCGAGGGCGGAGCGCCATGTAAGCGTTGTCGTCATCTGCGCCGTCCATGTGAATTCAACAATATATCTGCTCCCGTAGCACGACGTGGGCCCGACTCTGCGGCCTCGCTGAAGGACCTCAAGGATCGTGTAAGATACATGGAGGCGGTTCTACGCCACCATTTCCCACGGCTTCCCCTAGATGTCGAGGCCTTGCGACGCACATACGAAGCCCTTCCCTCTTGGTCACATGACTACGGCCAGGTTGGAACATCTCGTGCGCACATAGATTCTGCTACGGTACCGTCAGCTTCTGATAGTCCGGGCATTGAGGATGAGAAGTGTACCGTTGAATATGTGGACGACACTACCGCTCGTATGTTGTCATCAAGCCCAAGACAAGATGTGTTATGCTGACCAAAAGCTCGTGTTGCGGAGCAGACTACTCTGGTGAATTCTCGCATTGGAACTTTTCCATGCACATCAAACGTAATATCGACGAACTTATTGCTAAATCTCATGTCGAGGTAGGCCAGAGTGTTTCCATGCGTTTGTATTTGTCTTCGCGTTACCAAATCACACGAGTCCATGCTCATCGTGTCCTCTAGACCTTGGAAAGTGTGAAGCGTGTGCCGGATTTTTATCGTGTTGCCGAACCTGATCCCGGTTCGACTTCAATCCCAGAGATTGTTGCCCTCCTTCCGCCTCGTCAAGTATCTGCTTACTTAGTCAATGTGTTCTTCAGACATGCAACGAGCATCTACTACTTTGTCGACAGGAATTGGGTAAGAGAAACTCTGGAGGATCTCCAAGCAAACTCAAAACGTTGGCGCTCGAAAGATGTCCCTGCAGCCTGCGTGGTGTTGATGGTACTTGCGGTGAGTACTCAATATGTGCATCTGGAAACATCAAAGCCCAACAACAAGCGTGGACGTAAAGGCACAGGAAGTCATGAAACCCCTGATAATTGGGAGCTTGAAGTTGGTTCCACCTTCTACCGCCAAGTGGCCAAATCCCTCTCAGAACTCATACACGCTGGCTCCTTGCTGAGCGTCCAGGCGTTTCTTCTTCTCGGCATATACTCTCTGCCGCTCGACGCATCCGGACTGGGCTATATATATCTAAACCTAACCATCAAAGTGGCCATCCAGAACGGCATGCACCGAAGGGTCTCAAAGGCTGTTTTCGACCCGAAGTCCAAGGAGATCAGGCGACGCATCTGGTGGACAGCGTATTGCATGGAAAGGTCAGTGTGCTTAGATGACGAAAATCTTCTTTTTGCTGACAATGGGGGCGTTTCAGGAAAATCGGAATTTATCATGGCCGCCCAGCATCCATCTTACGCTCTGATATCGACGCAGATTTGCCCAGCAGTTCCATTGCGAGCAGTATAGATTGCGATGGCTTTGATGCAACCGGATTACTGGAATCCATCGATCTGACTTGTCAAGCTGAGGCATTTCTCTACCAGATGTAAGTAGACACGAGGCCAGAGTGGACTTTGATTGACCATAGCCCCAGCTCTCAACTTCGAACATGTCCAAGATCCGAGGCTGGTACTATAATGGATTGTATCAAGCAAATGAAGACCAAACTGCAGCGCCCATGGACGTCCCGCCAACCCGATCTGTCATCCCCGACAATGGGAGATCGTGCAGAGCATTCCGAGTCCCGTGCCAGGCTGCACGCTCGTTTGGAGTGCTGTCTATTACACATGTTTATTGGACGACCTTTTATCCTGGCTCACCGACAGGTATGGAAAGATGAACAACCCAGAGACCCCATTGCTGTGACAGAGCATTCGCAATCAATGTCATCCGCACCCACTTCTTCGCACATGCGTTGGAACGTCTTAATCGATGATTGCGTCTCGGCCGCTAATGAAGTTATCGAAATCTGTCACGGCATGCAATCGGGTGGTATCGGCCTCGCAAAGTCCTCTTATACCGAATACAGTGCCTGCCGGGCGTCGCTGCTTGTTCTGATTGCGTACAGCATATGTCGTCGCTCCAATGAATTTTCAAGCAACCTACAGAAAGGTCTTGATGCAATAAGGGAAATGGCTTCGGTAGGTGACTCGGCTCGCTCAGAAGTATCTCTCCTCGAGACACTGGAAGCGGCGCTCCACCGACTCGAGGCTTTCGAAATAGAGTCTCATCATAGTACACCAGATGCGGGAGAAGAACCAGCTCAAGACGGTTATGAAAGCCTTTTAGATTGGTATACCAAAACGGCGGGGGTTATTCATTCTCGCGCCGGCTCCACGATACCGATAGGTGTTGACCACCAAGGAGTAAAGGCACAAGGCCCTGCGCCTGGTTCACAACATGCACCCCACGGAAGTGATTTACCCCCACACTGCGTTCCCGAGGGCCATACAATTGATGAATACCCTTTTAATCTGGACCTGTTCAATATGGATAGGAATATGGCTTTCTTTACTTCTGATTTCAACGACCATGGCGGTGCAGAAAGCGAATTGTTTGAAAATCTGTTGGGTATGCCAAGGCAGAATTTGTAGCCAGCAAACAATAGACAAGTCTTAATCACGACTGGTCAGAACAGGAATATTTACTCAAGTTCAAAAGATAACAGAGTCATGGTCCGCCTCATCAAAGCGGTGTTCATATATGCATTCAAGTTGGCTCATCGATTAGCTTGCCGCGTCTATAATCTTGCCAGAATGCGTTCATCTTTCTGAGCCTTTTTCCACGTTTCGAATGCTGCGTGATCTTTCCGCTCCGACCATCTCTCCTGGGTGATGCGATACGGCAAAGGCAGGTCCACATTCTCGCTATCGCCAGTAAGCGCCATCAAGGCCACGGCTTTTGCCGAGAGGAATATCTGCGGCATGCCGTGTCCGGTGAAGCCAGCACATATATACTGTCCCGGTCTTCCGCAAGCCGGTCCGACATAAGGGAACTCATCGTTGGAATATCCCATGACTATTATTAGTTCAAAGTTAGCTGAAGTCCGCCCCTTTTTTTCTTTTCTCAAAGCCATGGTATCTGTAATAGTGTGTACTTACTACCAGTCCACAGGTCTTCAACGCGGGCACCGCTGTTTTCCCAGCCGTAAAAATGCCGCTGCATGTAGTCATCGAAGTAATGCTGTCCGGCAGCGATCAGCCTGCTGTCGTCTGTGACGTCAAACCATTCGTCCAGGTTCTTGTAGTAATCTCGCCGTCCGCCGCCTACGACGATGCTGCCATCAGGCCGAGGAAGCATGTATTCGTACTCATAATCTGATAAGCGCATCATATAACTGTGCTTCAATTTCGGCGCATTGGGACCCACAATCCGCGCAACCATGCCGCGGACGGGTACAATCTTGCCCTTCATTTCGGGAACTAGGGCGGAAGTGTATCCGTTAGTAGCGTAGATGACGGTTTTGGTTTTCACCGTGCCGCGCGCTGTCTCGACTGCCCATTTGAAACCCTGTGGGTCTGCTTCGATTGGTTGGACTTTAGAGACGGGCGTGAATGTTTGCAGATTGACTCCTGAGGATACGGCCTTTTCCAGAAGGTGTGTCACAAGTCGATAGGGTGTGAGACGAGCGGCGTTGTATGTGTGGCAAGATAAAGCACCACGGACACCAGAGACCTGTTTAAGCGGTCAGCAAGAAAATGCCTTTGATGCTGACGCAGTCTTATGATGTGGTCGACAAACCTCCTCAGCTTCCTTGCCAGCAAAGAATTTTATCATCTTCGCCGTGGAGATGCCCGCTTTGGTAATCTTATTAATATTGGCCTTCATTTTGTCCCGCCCTTGCGGGTACATGCAGACATCCATGACTTTGGTGTCTTCATAGTCGCAGTCAATTTGCTCGCGTTTGACCAAGTCCCTGATGGCCTCCACCTGGCGCTGCTCAAACGACGCCACATGCTCTGCAACTGCTGGTCCGTGGCTATCCAACACGCCAGCTGCTCGTAACAATGGATCCGGCTTCAATTGCCCACCTAGATGCGAGGTTATATCAGGGACTATCGTTCAATATGTCTGAAATTGTTGAGAACGTACCATTTCGGCCCGTGGCGCCCGAGCAGGCCTCGCGAGCCTCAAGAATTAGTATCGATGGAATTGGCCGGTTTGCACGTGAACTCTCCTCCACCAGATGGTGGACAATCGACGCGCCGGAATAACCTGCACCAATGACCACAATATCAGCCTCTGCGATAAGTTCCGTTGTACTGCGATGGTTATCAATCGCTGCTGGCTGTTTCCGCCAATAAGAAGGCACGGGATTGGCAACCGGAAATTGCTGGGAATCACGCTGCGAAGAGGACATGGCGGCTCTATGCAATTCGCAAACAATTGATTCTGAACGTCCCAGGTACGTCAGATATCATGCGGAATAATGTTGGTGTGTAGCGTTTTAATTGGGAGCGCGCAGCGCGATGCAAGTCGGCGGTGCTATGGGACCGGGCCGGCCTTTTTCTAGCTTTGCCAGGCTCAACAGTCAATGTTGGCGACTGCCGGTGTGGGTCGGGCGGACCGATACCACGAGCCATATTTGGCGTCCTGCGCGACGAAGAAGGTTGTTATATTGTACTGGGGGTGAGTCTATAATGCACATTTTGTAGCTTCTCAAAGTCTGGAGAGGACCTGGTAGAGCGGCTGCATGATATTGTTGAGAAGGTAGGGGGAAAAAGGGTCTTTTCCAGTTTCGGCTGCTTGGTCCGGTCAGGCGTGCATTTTCCTTGATTTGCTTCCAAAGTGAAGTTGCACCGTAGTAAATGCGCGTTGAGGAGTTAAGACACAGGCTCTTAGAGATGTGGAGTTGGATAGACAGAGGGTTACACACGCTACCTGATACACTCGCCAGGCCAATTACGTACTCATTGCGTTGAACAAAAATTTGAAACTAACGTAGAATACCTTTTGGACGTGCGTGGACGTCGTAACGGTGGACGTTGCGCATGCACGACCTCATGCGGTGGTGATGGCGTGATGGCTCATTATACAAGCAACTGCGTATCCGCTTCCCGCCCCAGCCCTAGCAATGCAAATGGCGCGTGTTAGCTACGCATGCTGCGTTTCGCTCCTCACGGCTATGCGAGCTCGCACTTGACCGTTACCTGGTACGTATTCTTACGAATCGTCGAGAGAGCTTACTAGGGATCCGTCTGTGTTATCAAGAGGCTATCTTTCATTCTTTTGTCCCCTGATGATGTACGGGTTCTCTACTCTCTTATTCTTCATGTCTTAGCGGTAGAAGCTACGGACAGAGGTTAGGCTAGATCAGATCTAGACGATAAGGTAGCCGGTGTCGCGAACGAACCAATCGTATATTCGACTATACAATGTCATCAGTTCTGCTGTGGAAAAGTCATTGCTGCGATTCATTGCTCGGGAATCCAGGCATTCATACGTCGCAAACATTGTGAAAGTCACAACAGCTGAGATTCCAGCAATCGGACGCTGTGCTTGTTGAACTCCACGGCGAGCAAACTTCTCTCGAGTACACAATTGCATGTGCAAAAGGCAGTTCTTGTTACTCAGTGGTTATCCAAGTAACAAATATATATACGTACTATATAAGTACTACCCGGCCTCTAATCTAACTCACCTAACATCTGAATGCATGATCGCTACACACAGCTGACCTCATTTTGGTTTTGAGGGCTCCAACTCCTCGAACACAAAATCGATTTTATTGTCGTCATCTTCGCCAGTGTTGGCAAGCCTCCTTGAACCCCGCGGCATCTTGTTGATCAACATGGACATAGTGGGTACTGTGAGGACGAGAACCGCAATGTTGATATAGAGCGGGATTGCGTGATGGATATGATTTGCTGAACTCAGTCCGTAGGAAACTGCTTGGCCGGCGACTTCGAAAGCGCGGAACACACCACCTGATCTCGATGCATCCGTGACTTCATCAGAAAAGGTGCTGAGAATCCAGTATAATGTAAGCTGAGTCCAGTATCCTGTGACGAAGATGACAAGGTATGGGAAGTAGGCTCTGAACCACTTGAGGGATTCCCTGTTAGAGTTAGTGTCGTTTCTCTAACCCAGATTTAGATAACTCACAGTCTGTAATCCAGGGCAATCTTTCCGGGAAGGAGATGGTACTCGAGTGCGATCCAGATGAAACAAGCCACCTGTGGTATCCCCCATACGGCCATCGCAGCCCATGCTCGGGCCCGCTGCGACCAACGAGTCATATCGAGAATCTTTCCGAACAGTATCACAGACGGGATGGTACAGACCGCTACACAAATTAATACACACAAAAAGAGGTTAGGGGTCGGGCATGCTTACGAACGAGGAGAGAGGAGAGAGCGCGCGCGCGGACCGAGAAATGAAGCGACAGATAAGTGCCCATAGTTCCTCCATAGAAGAAAGAATAGAACGCGGGAACAAAGATTAGCCATGTCTAATGGATGGTTAGCTCGGCAAGCTTGATAAGAGCGAACTTTACCTACCTTCGGGGTGCTCAAATAAAGCCCTAGGGCCCTGAATTCTTTCATCCACGAGACGCTTGCAGCCAAGCTTGGCCTGGTACCATCCCTACGACGGACTTTGGCAGTTGACGATAGCAAAAGAGCCCACACAATGCCAGTGCACTCTGGTGTTTGTTAGCATGGCTACGGTGCGTCTAGTAGGTAGCCTTGACATACCAAACCCAACAAAGATTAGATAGGTCGCCCACGCAACGCCTCCCCCCGTCGCTTGACTATGGTTCTTCGAGAAGTTGATCGCGCCTCCAATCACACTACCAGAGCTTCGCATGGCAGACCAGATGCCTTTGATTTGTCAGCGATACGTTGATCTACACGTCAAGGAAAGGCTGTGCGTACCAAGGTAAAATCCTCGGTCTTCGGGATGTGGGTAGGTAAGCATGGCTGTTGTTTCACCCACGTAGAGGAAGCCAGCTGCCGTGCCTTTGATGATCTGTTGGCGTCAGTCACGTTCTCACAGCAATTGGCTCTCACAACATACGTTGGCTGCCAGGAGATAGGGCGCATTGCTATATCTTGCGTTGACATAGTACGCAGATCCATGGAGCGGCATGGCTGCGGCTGCAATCAAACATGACCACTTGATGCCAATCTTGTTGATGATGGGACCACCAAAGATTGTGCTAATGAAGCTCATTGTGTAACTTAACGAGTTTGCGAGGTTGGCAAGCCATGGTGACGACAATCCACCGCCACCCAGATTAGTTATGGCGTCTGACATGGCAGGTCCGACCAGCGACAGTCTGAGTGATGGTTTAGTTAGCCATTCCGCTCTAGTGATGAGTTGACACTTACGCTCCAAACAGAACCATCTGGAACAAGACGCTTCGATAGAACTTTGCCATCTTGGACTGTGGTTGTGGTACTGCCTCCACAGAGCCAACGCCGACATGGACGGATCCACCGTACATGGCCGCGGGGTCTAGTTTGTTGTCTTTGTTGTCTGGTGGAGCCATGGCCTCTTACCTGCCAAGGCAAACAGAGACAGAGCGTAGAATTATAAGCAACATGCCTCTTCTACCAAGGCCCACCCTGGTCCAGGGTTTGTGGAGTACCCCGCGTTTCACACACCGGTCCGGTTGTAGCGCAAAGTAATCTCCGCCCGCGGAAGGAATTGATACGATTAGAATCGGGCCGGGGCTTCTAGTGCTTGCTGCTAGACTGGGCTTATCCATGCAAACTGCTCGATGAACCTATCGCGGGGTCTGCATGAATCAGCACTCGGGCAACACCTATCTTTTTATTGGGTCTCGTTATCTTCGCTGACACGGCGCTGCATGTTATCAGTTGAGACTTTTATCGGCAGATAGTTTATGCAGCATATGATTCCAAGCGACAAAAAGAAGATTCTGTCAGAACTGTAGAGTTTCCTGTCAGCTCACTTACTTCCCGTTTCCGGTAAATACTCAGGGGATGGTTTATCTGCACAACGTTATCAGGGGTTAGGGGTGAAACTACGTTCAGACAGACCAGAACAACCACGCCACAGGATCAAACCATGGTCCCGTGGCGCCGCAAAGGGTAAATTCAGCCTATCGGTGTATTGGCTCGGCTTTGGATCCCAAGAGCAACTAGTATGCTTAGTACATCATAGAGCAGTGACCAGCATATGGTACCTCGAGTTACATCTATAGTAATGCGTGCCTTTCCATCGCTTTTACTTCGCAAACCACATACCTCGCGTTTCCTGTTTCCCAGGCAGCCAGCCATCCTCGCATCGCACTGATGACGTTCCTGCATAGGCGCTAACGGCCCCCCAATATAGACAAAAGCTTAATCGTGTAGAAGCGAGCCTGGTGTGACTGTATTGAAATAAGAACGGGACCGTGAACCTGGCTATTGCTTGTGAAGTGTTTCTGTACGTTCGATACGACTGCATCAGCCTCACTATTTATTTTCTTGTGCAGTGAACTGGTTGGAAAGGTAGAAACACAGCGAAGCGCGAATATCTGATACGGAAACATGCCATGCTTGATTGCTAGTATGCAATAGCAGCTTGTACGAATTATTCCGGCTGCTCACTATGCGCATCGCTGGACTAGGTCTCTGCAGCACATTGTGCGCCAGGCTGCGCAATTTCAACAGCCACACTGATCGTGCTGATAGCTGTACCCCTTTGCTCGAACCGGATCACTCGCAACGTTGTCCGATGCTGCGATGCGCTGCCGATCCCCATCACCGTTGAACCTTATTCAACATAGGACGTCCGGTATATTGGTATTTCTCGGGCGTCTTACTCCGTGCCCGTCGAGGTGCAGCAGTCGAGGGCTAATAGAGCGAATGCGATAATGTGGAGGGATGTCACGACACGGACTTTTAACAAGCCGGTGTCAGAATAGACGCACGTATCAAGGGGCTCTCCGGAAGTGATCCGTGATTGCTGATGTAGGCCTGAGCGATACCAGTTCGGACATGGTCGGATAACCAATGAACGAATAGGAAGGGTAGAGACATGCAATGGCCATGGCATTGCATCGCGCTATAGCAGGGCACGGCACGACATGGAACAAAACCTTCCTTCTAGTAGACCTCTATGATCGGGCACCAACAGTGACTGCGAACGAGACCATTGTGCCAACCCAAACGACGACGCGATGAAGAAGATCAAGAAGTCCGCTGTGCGTTATAACCTGAGCATCAGCGCTCGACTTCCCACGTATTGTCAGAGGAAACATGCAAATGCTTGCGATGGCCACTGTGTTGCCAGCCCAGACCGCTGAGATGCCTGCACATATCAGTTTTTGCACCCTTGAGCGAATTGCGTTGCCTCCTCATGAGTAGTCATCATCGTCAACTTTCGGAGCGGCGCGTCTACAGCTGTCAACAATTCATTAGAACGGCATAGGCACTAGAGCGCTGGACGTGAGACCGTCTTGTACGGTATTTGAGTGTAGTAGCGCTTGCGGAGCGCAACAAGGCCCGCCCTGAGCCCAAAGATTCGCGACAACTAATTAATTACAGGCACGCTGTAGATCAACGCCATCTCCTGAGAGGTGGCGCCTGCATTCGCAATCGGTGTGCGCACACAATGCCATGGAACACAAGGGTTAACGTAAATCTTGATCCATTATCCTGAAGAAAGATCCTATATCGCTTCGTTGTCTTTAGAGGGGACAAAACTCCATTCTTGCGTCGAGCGCGTGAATATGCGCCGCGTGCTTGAACATGTAGTATCGAACCCGTTGATCTCTAGAACCTCCGAGATAGAGAAGGCAGGAAAACGGGTGTTTAGAACCGGAATGCGGTTCTCATTGTTCCTGTATGGTTTGTCGTCGTCTGTTGACAGGTACGGGCATCGTCGGTCTCTAATCCACAAACTGGGGCGAGAGCAACAGATCGGAGATGGTTGAATCATTTGACGTGTCGATTTGGCGGTAGATCAAAGGAGGCGGATGAAGAAGTGAGGAAGATGCAAAGGGCTTCCTCATCTACCCATCTGCTTGTTCAGGTATCCCCCTCGCTTGACCGATCCTTGTAGTCGTCACTCGACATCTCCGTCGCACCCAGGCTGGGAGATAGATCCAGCTGATCAAGACTTCTTGTCTAGAAAATGAGACATGCGTTTCTCCGCATCCATCATGTGCTCGTATGACACTTGTTCCTCATCAGTTCAGAAACATATGACGATTCCATCTAGTGCTGTTCCTTTGCTCCTTCGTCATCCCCGTTCTTCTGTTCTCCACTATCTTCTTCTCCATTAGTATTATCATTAACATTTCTAGGTTGCTCCCCTTGTTCCTCATTCGATGCCACGGACGTACTTCTTCTCCTTTCCCGACTTGGTCTTCTCAAACCAGGCACGTATTCCGGCTGCACTGGTAAATCATCTCCAGGCGTCCTAACGATAGGAACACCATGCAAAGCTCCAGGAGCTGTACTTGTGCCTGGCAACTCGGCTCCTCTTGGTGTTGAGGCAGGGTCCGCCTCAACTGCCTGTCTTGGTGTCTCTAACTCCTTAATCTCATGGCCATATAGCTCCGCCGGACTATTCTCGTTGATGGCGTGAAGTTCATGCTTATGCTTTGGAAAATATGATGCGTGGTCAGCTGGAGCGGAATTGTCTGCAAGCTCATGGGGCCTGTGGCGTTTGCGGTATCGGCGAAGGAAGAATGCTATGAGGGCGATGATGGCGAGTCCTGCGACGCCGCCGCCCACGCCGCCGGCGATCGCTCCTTTATTACTCTTGCTCTTAGAGGTTGGTGAATTCGAAGTGTTCCCGGATGGAGCGTTTCCAGTTTCTGTGTTTCCGGATGGAGCATTTTTGCTCCGTGTGGCGAAGACAGTTTTCAGACCTTGATCAGTCCAACCTAGAGCGGGCTCCTTCATTGTAGCATTTCCATTTTCATTTCCACCCGTGACGTTCAGCAATTTTTGTGGCACCTGGAAATCTGGTGGATCAGCGAGGAAAACACTTCCCCACGTCAACTTTGTCAAGTCCCATACTGCAACACCTTTGACCTCCCAATCACACGTCATACCAGGAGTGTTTCCGCCCACAGTGATCATCTGTCGTTTTCCCGCAATATGGCAGTTGTGACCCCATCTTGGTGACTCGCCAAGCGGCCACACATTCGTCCACGTAAATGAAGGCAAGGTCAGAACGAGCACATCGTCGTAGGCCTCGTTTGTGATCGGATTGTAGCCTCCATAGAGGTAAATGTGATGACTTGAGTTATCGGCTGATGACACAGCCACCGTGCAGAAGTCTACGCGCGGTTGTGGTTTCTCTCCAGTAGTGTTCTGCGAATACCATATTCCGTTGCCATCAGGGTTTTGTAAATAAGAGTCGATATCGAACACGTCGACCGTCCCAAAGTCAATCTGATGCAATGTGAGATGAAGTAGCAATTGCCCGTTGCTTTACTCACTAATGAACCAGCACTAGCATTGGCAAAAGGGCTAGTAAGGTCAGATTGTATCTGGCCACCAAGCGCTACCAGCACTCCCATATGGCCAATCGAACCAAAGTATTCCATAGTACCTCCCACTCTAGGCACACCGCCTCTCAATCCGGATGTGGATATGTTCTTTCCCGCCTGCGCCTCAAGATCAAGAACGACCATGCCCTTTAAAGGTACATAGACGTCGTCTGTCTTGGGAATTATGTCAAACGTTTTAGCAGAGGTACCCCAATCAATCTGCCCATTCAAGTAAAAACCTAGACCTTGGTCTATCGCCTCAGCTGCTGCTCCATGATTAGGCAACCACTCGGCATCTATCGCGTACTGTCCCCACGGATACCCTGCCCCATACGTATACGACCACAGTGCATATGCCGGTGAATCTGGCCGTGAATACGCCTCAAAGGACTGATTACCCATGAAGTTTGTACCGCCATACACATACACGTTAGGTTGGTCAAGGGGACCATGGAACATATGTCCACGGATAAGGCTGGGCGGCAGCGTGCCCGTCGTTGGGTTTGTTACGTTCTTGACCTGAGCATCAATCGTGATATTCAATTTCCAATCCCATGTAGAGTTGAGAGGAATGGTTATCATGTAGCTGTTTATGCCAAGAATGGGACTCGGTATATCTGTTCCATTCCATTTTTGTACTCCGCTATCGATGTACAAGATGTCGTTCTTGACAACCGATTGCGCCCCTGTTGTTGATTCGTGTTAGCAACGATCAAAATCCGAGTCAGTCTCCATTTTAGTCGACGAATGAAAGATCGATCACATTGTAATAAGAAGCGCCACTTACACCATCGCGAACAAAAGTTGGTAAGTGGATTGAGACGATAGTTTTTTGGAGCCTGTGCGTACACCGTATGCGGGGTGTAGACACTGATGAAGACAAGAAACAGAAGACCCGCTTGCGTGAACTGAAACAGCCTTGAGATCATTAAGGCCATGTCATCTGAGCGTGCCGCGAACGCTCAATAAGAGTGACGAGGCTGCAAAGTCAGCATGAAGGATCGATGATGACCCACAAGAACAAGGCGACGTATATGTACGGTGCTTGCTAAGCTGGCGGTGCGTCAAGCCTCTCTTGTGTCGGGGGATTCGGTAAATCTCGCCTATTTTGCGGAAGCAGACTGGGGTATCTTGAGCAGCTGAAGTAGACACCAGTACCTTATTCTCAAACGGTTACTCGACTAACGCATGAGGCTCTGTTGACAAACATCAGGTTCAAGAGTTGGATATCAGGGCACGAATAGTGGTATGGCCAGCACGCCGTCTTTCATATCTTGCAGATCGCAAAAGTGGCTGGAAATGTTTTCTGCATGGGTACTGTGTGCCACGATATGGACGGCGGATGGCGTGCCCTGGACAGAGTGGGCCGCTTGATTGGGGTAACCGAGGCAAGGCACCCTGGCAAATGTCCATCTAGAACGCCGGAGAATTGCATTATTAGGGCGTTTGAGATATTGTGCATACGAGGGCTGGCGAATAGCATTGGGTATGCGACAGAAGTGCTGGAGGAGGCATGCAGACCATGACAAAGTCGGACGGTTTAGGAACGAGACTTTCCGTATGGGGATTGAGAGTTGAAAGGTAGCCAGGATGTTGATTAGTCACATGCAGTTTTTGTTGCGCCTCATTGGTGGCTCGGGCCGACGCTTGTCCTGGCGTTTTCCGTTCAGCTGCTGTTTTCGTTTTCTGCGCGCAGCTCCTTTTGGAAAATTGCTGTGTTCTGGAACAGGAAGACAACGCGAGCCGGCCGTCAGTGATGGCATACAGCACTCCAACTGCTGTCTGTCGACCTCTGAGAAAATGTGAGGACGCGGAATCTCCAAGACAGTCCGCGAGACCAAGAACGTTACAACAGCTCGCTCTTCGCTCAAGGTCCAAGCGCATCGACGTGGCAACTGGAGTTTTCTGATGGTGGGGGCGGCTAACGGCGTCGTTTGCTAACCACTGTTGGACTCTGGGAAATTACCTGCAGCAGCTTTGGGCTTCTTGTGAATCTTGCTAATTTCATTGTAAAGTACGGAGGAGCGCGTCAAAAGTCTTCGCGACAGGGGTAGACAGCGCACTGACGCGCCACAGGTCTTGGCATGTACTGTTTCGACGTGGCCTTCCTGAAGCCCCTCATTCTCATTGTTTTTCAGATTCTTAATCAGATCAGCTCAATATGGCTCCTAATCATGATATCGCTACCCGTGCACTTGTTGTTACTCTTAAATCCGTTGCAGGAAAGTCGAATAGTGAGGTCTGTTACCTTACAGGCCTTCCTGACTCTACTGTTCGAAGTATATATGCCAAAGCTATCAAGAGAGGATTTGAATATAACGCCTCACAACCTGTTACTATCTGCAACGCTCACCTTGAAGATGCTCCTCGCTCAGGACGCCCTGCTAAAGAAACTGAGGCTGTACGTCAATCTATTACCCAGAAACTCGTACGCGATCGATACGGAAGAGAGAAGAGCTGTGCTGATCTTGCTGGCGAACTTAGTCAAGAGGGAGTCAATATCTCTGCTACAACAGTGCGCCGCATACTCAGGAAGGCAGGCTACAAGAAGACGAAGCCGACGAGGAAGCCTGGGTTGACCAAGAAGATGAGGGAGGAGAGACTAGCCTGGTGCAAGGAGCGAGAGGAGTGGACTCTTGAGGATTGGAAGAATGTTATATGGACAGATGAGACCTCTGTAGTCCTGAATCACCGCCGTGGAGGCTATCGAATCTGGAGGAAATCTGATGAAGCTTTCCTACGCAGCACTATACGTGAGAGGTGGAAAGGCTACTCTGAGTTCATGTTCTGGGGGAGCTTCTCATACAATAAAAGAGGTCCTTGCCACTGTTGGCAACCTGAATCAAGAAAGCAGAAGGAAGAAGCTAGTAAGGCTATTGAGGCTCTTAATCAGGAGCTTGAAGCTGAGGCTAGAGCTGAGTGGGAACTGAATTCAGGAGTCAGAAGGCTAGGCCTGTGTACGAAGCCTGGCAGGAAGCCAACCTGGAAATTTACTGCAGATACAGGCAAGCTTACTCGTGGCAAAGGAGGAGGTATAGATTGGTGGAGATATCGCTCTGAAATATTGATACCTAAGCTTCTACCTTTTGCTCAGGAGTGTAAGAAGGAGAGGCCGCACACTCTTGTTCAAGAAGATAAAGCTCCTTCTCATGCGCATTACTCGCAACAGAAGGTCTTTGATATATTTGAGGTAGCTAGGCTACTCTGGTGTGGCAATTCACCTGATCTTAATGCAATAGAGTGCTGCTGGCCATATATGAAGAGGCTTACTACGAAAAAGGGAGCTCCAAAGAGCAAGGTTGAAGGTATTAGAGCCTGGACGAAAGCTTGGGATGAGCTACCTCAGTGGAAGATTCAAGAGTGGATTGAAAGGATACCGAATCATATTCAAAATATTATTAGGTTAGAAGGTGGCAACGAGTATAAAGAGGGCAGAAGAATGGGAAAGGGCACTGAGAAGGAGGTTGTAGATAATGAGTGGGAGGATATCAGTGAATAGGCTGTCAAAACAGTACATGCCAAGACCTGTGGCGCGTCAGTGCGCTGTCTACCCCTGTCGCGAAGACTTTTGACGCGCTCCTCCGTAATAGTTATCCATAGTACGTAGAAAAGAGTGTACAAGACGTACCAGGAAGATGATGAATTGGTAGGAGGAGGGCTCTATCCTCTTGCAAGGGGTTGTAAATAATCGGGCTGCAATAGGTCTCCAGGTTGCATACTCCGCGGAAGGGGGAAACCTAGAGTCAGGTGTTATTGAATCCCGAAGCTTTGACGCGTCAAGCACAGCCCCAAACAACGACAAAGCACTTGACCATGGCAATCATCGCTTTTCGAACGGGTACCGCCTGCCATTTCGGGGATGCAGCTTTATGCAATTGTCCTTTGAAGCTCAGATATATGGACCCGGATAGTGATCTCTGGGACGAAGCTGTGTATCTTGGCAGGTCCGGCGGTCACTATTAGAGTCAGCTTGTGCTTTGGTTTCGGTGTGAGATACCAGGTCGACGATGTCGCAACGCAACCCAAAACGAGCGGCACTACTATTGTGGATTATGCTGCGAGATGCCCTAACGCCAGTGTAGTCTGGAGCTTCGATCATAGTAAGCGTGGATACATGGCCAAGAAAAGTTATGTAATTCGTGATAGTTTTGCGTATAATCGTTGTCGATGCCACGGTGCAGAGGCAGTTGGGTCTGAGAATACTATGAAGGTAGAGGGAGCATGGCTAGTGTAGACTAGCTGGTCGATATGTAAGGCCGTCGACATCACGTGACGATCTGTGGTGACGAGTGGCGCTTTGTTGATTGGACAACAGTACTGGCGGTAACACCGACTTGGTAGTCGCGATACTAATTTAAGATAGCGATCTAGGAGCTGTATATTCTCGTGATCTTCGATATAGTAGCATATCTCATGTTACACAATGACTTGGATTCATTCCAAGTCAGCGAGCAGCCTTTAGGCGTGGCCTTCTTCGCGCATTTTACTCATGCATTGAACAAACCACTATCTTTTGCCGAAAAAGAAGTAGACGAGTTGCTCCTTGCCTGGCTGGATAACATGATTGCATCCAAATTCCGGCTCTCGGCGTTACAGATTGTCAGCGCAACTCAACCGCTACCGGTACGTAGCCGAGTCAGCCAAACGACGCTCTGTTTCGACAGACTGGGACGACAAACCCACCTTGGCGGCTACCGGGGCAGTTCTTGGCTCGAATCCCATTTTGAAAATGATTATAACCGTTACGAGCTGGTTGGACGATCACTTCCACGGGGAAGCTAGTGAGTTGTCTTGTGATTGGCCTGACGTAACATTGCCATCATCTTCAACGCATGCTTACCGTTATCCTATCCACACTTCACCAAACCCCGGCACTCTAACGCGATGGAAGCATCATTTGACGCGTTGTTGTCGTTGCATCACTGCCATGCAGTGTACATGCGCAAAATGGGCCCTTTCCAGCGCAATGGCATTAATCACCAGGTCGTCATCTTGACAAGTGCAGCTGCCTCCCCGCACCTACTTCCTTAAGTTTGACCTCTCCCTCTTCCCCAACGAAAGATGGACATCCCTTCAACCTTGACCTCCAAGCTGCCCACTATGACCAGCACCAATTCGAACTCGAACCAGACCGACCCTCTCAAGCACCCTCTTGAGGCCACCGCCATGGCCATCAAGGGAGTTGCGTCGGGAGAAAGTCGCGCTCCCCGCGCTTTTCACATGCAGAGCTCCAACGAGGGTCCGGCAGATATTATTGCCAAAGTTGCCGGTGTTACGCAGGGCGGAAAGCGTGAGGACGATGGCCCATACTTCACAAACAACGAGGGTATCCCCTGGCCCGACGCTGAGCACAGCAAGACCATTGGCGGCATTCCAGTCGCTAGCGATGTGTTTCTCTTCCAGAAGCAGCAGACGTTCAACCGCTCAAAGAATCTCGAGCGCATGGTTCACCCCTGCGGTTCAGGTGCCTTTGGCTACTTCGAGACTACCAAGGATGTCACCGGCCTCACCAAAGCCGACTTTTTAAAGACCGTGGGCGAAAAAACGCCCGTCTTCATGCGATTCAGTACCGTTACTCCGGGGCGCGAGTATCCTGACGAGGCTCGTAACCCCCGTGGTTTTGCGATCAAATTCTATACTGGCGAGGGCAACTACGACATTGTTGGCCTGAACTTCCCTGTCTTCTTCTGCCGTGATCCCATTCAAGGTCCGGACGTTATCCGATCGCAGTGGCGCAATCCCAAGAACTTCCTTTTTGACTACGATGCCATCTTCGACTTGCTTGCCAACACCCCTGAGGGCAACCACGCTGGTCTCATGTTCTTCAGCGACCACGGCACACCCCAAGGTTGGCGTTTCAACCACGGTTATGGATGTCACACATTCAAGTGGGTGAACAAGGACGGGCAATTCGTGTACATCAAGTACCACTTCATCGCCGAGCATGGCCAAAAGCAATTCACTCAAGAACAGGCAACACAGATGTGTGGTGAAGATCCTGACTACTCCAAGCGTGATCTCTGGGAGACTATTGAGAACGGCGAAGAGATAGTCTGGAAGGCACACGTACAGGTAATGAACCCCCAGGATGCCGATCCCGATAAGCTTGGCTTCGATCCTTTCGACGTTACCAAGGTCTGGCCGCGTAAGCAATTTCCCATGCAGGAGTTTGGCCGTTTGGTCCTCAACAAGAACCCCGAGAACTTTCATCGTGATGTTGAGCAGGCAGCCTTCTCTCCTGGCAGCATGGTACCCGGTGTTGAAGACTCGCCCGACCCACTTCTTCAGTTCCGCATGTTCTTCTACCGAGATGCGCAGTACCACCGTATCGGTGTAAACTTGCACCAGATTCCGGTCAATTGCCCGTTCATGGCCAAGTCCTTTGCGTCCCTCAACTTCGATGGCCAGATGCGTGTCGACGCCAACCATGCTGGTAACAAACAGTACGCCCCGAACAGCTTCGCGCACAAGTTCCGACCCGACACTGCCGAGGCGCCATACCAGGTCAACGACAACATCATGAGCAGGAAGAGTCATTACTGGCACGAAGGCAAGAAGAACGAGTACGAGCAGGCCAAGGAGCTCTGGTCACGCGTCATGAGTGAACAAGAGAAGCAGAACACTATCAAGAACACTGCCAACATGCTCAAATTCGTCAGGTATCCTGACATCCAGGTAGGTACCCACCCATCTCACATGTCACGCTTATGCTAACAACTGCCACAGAAGAAGTACCTTGCTCAAGTCTACAACATTGGTACTGATCTCTCAAGAGGCATTTATGACGGTCTCCCTAAGCCAGCTTTTGATTTCAGTGAGGTGGAAGAGTTGTCCAAGACTGCACATGAGTGGTACAAGGAGAAGAAGTTCAGGCCCACCGCTGGCGAGAGGCTGACTGGTTTCCCTCCCTCTATGCCTGTGTACAATTATTAAGCGTGGACTAGTAGCAGTTCCTCTAATTATCGTAGTATGATAGGTTCTCTAGCAGTAGGGCGGACAGGTGCCGACCCGCAATCAGATGTATCATTCACAAATGAGATTTTCGAGAGCAATCGCTAAAGCAGAATTGAGGAAAGAAGCTCCCTCGGTCTAAAATCCTATCCGTCTATATCCTCTGTACAGGAACACGTATGATCTTATCATACTATATTGTATAGTGTTTTTGTTGCTTTGAACATTTGGACGCAAAATGCTCGCTTGGTGAACAACAGCCACAACGAAAGTTGGAATGAGTTGACGTGTCGCCAAAGTAGGTTGCACAAACAATACTTATTGCGCGCACCAGGTTTGTAATCTCCTAGCGAAAAATAAAATCTCATAAAATAGAGAGCTACTCGAGAAATCAATACTCGTCTACAAAGGGTGGCAAGAGACAACGGCGCCACGCGTGCTTGGTTCCGCACGAAACAGGCTGGGAGTAGTATGCAGAGCGATATGAAGATGTCTCGGTTGTCTTGGAATTTGCAAAACTGCGCGTATATATCTGAAGCCCGGTGCTGCGCGCTGCAACCGCTCTTGACAATGGACTCTCGACAGCTGACCTCTTCTAACCCTGCAACCAAATAATTATGTCAAGCAACTCCAAACACCCTAGGTAGCACTGCGACTAGCCCTATCATCCCCCGTGTCTCAAGCGTGTTCCCTCTTTGTACTACTGCAAATTGTTGCTATCAATGCCCACTTTTTTTACGATCATTCACCATATCTACCTGCCAACTCTTAACCCATTCCTTCCCCTGGCTTACACCATCTCGCACCCCTTTTCGATGCAGATAAGATAGCGTGTGAGCAAACAACTTTCTCCGAGGCGGAGACAACAACGCAACCTAGACAAATCTAGCCACCAAGCGAGCCGTTGACTCCAGAGTTGCTGGTCGCAACGCGCTGCTGTCTGAATCCCCTGCTAGCCGTCTAGCGCATGCGATAGAACCAATGAGCCATCAAGCTTGTTCAGCTCAGTGTAAAAGCTGGAGACATGTTGACGCGGTCGGCGCTAACGGCGCAAAGCGTACCGCATCGAATCTGCGGTCCCACCGAGAGCTGCATGTCAATAGATAATGCAGGGGGCCCAGCACGAGCTGAACGTTGCGTGCGTCGGCATCTGGGCTACGAATCAGATGACTTACTCAAAAGGGCGTATGTAGAGTAGCACGTCTACGTCCGCGTTCAATTGAACCGGTGATAGATCAAGCACCGAGTAGCTAAAGCAGATTAGAACTAGCGTATGGATACCACTCAACGGCTCAGGCTTGGACTGGCTGCGGGCGACGATGGGCTTCACGAGCCTGGAGTCGTTAGACTATCATCCCACTAACTTGAGTCCGTAATCGCTTTGAGACCTGGGGCCATTCATGCAATATCTCGCATCGAGCTGATCAGCAGTACGATTTAAGCGCAAAGGCTCAGATCCACACAACATGGGGAGAGTATGGAAGTGAGATACACCGTATGTTCCGAGGATAAGGACCTGACCTCAATGTTTTGGTGGATGCAGAGCACAGGTAATCCATAATGGCTTTTCTTTTGTGGTGCTTCACATGTCGTTTCATTCAGGATTGCAATTTACCTACTAGATATCAAGAAAGCAGTTTAGTCTCACCATGTGTATAAGCGTAGCCACCACAATCTTTTAGCAAACGCTAATGCTACACTGTATCGATACCTTCATTAGCTCTATCACTACTAATATGATCCTATAAGTGAATGATGGTATAATTGACTGTGTCAGAGCCATTGTAGCGGTGGGGAAAACCTGTCTACACTCACATGATGTAATTGTTAGAGGAGCTTTTGAGCAACCTCTTCTATCTCTCTACAGAATCCTCCAAGACCGGAGTCGATTCTGCAAAAAAGGGAGCGTTTGGGCCTACAGCAATAGATGATTACAGTGGGCATACGTAATTTCCTGTAAGTAGTCGGTTTACATGTTGCCTAAGAGTAGTCTGGACCATTCGCCATCTATTAAGCGCCTGTTTAGTTTTGGGATTACGGTCCGAATTGCCAGCAAATTTTCTGCTGGCAGAAGAATCTGTTAGTGTAAGCAGAACTTTGATTGGCTAGTGAGTATCATTAGGAAGTCCATGTTCTGTCTTGTTCGTACTTCGGGGCACCTAGAGGGGCATGGGGTCGAGTAGCTGGGGGCTGACACGCTAAGAACGCCACCAACCGTCTGATCTGATTTGGATCTGAACAGCTCACGGCGCAGCTGAAGTGGCGAAACCAAACGAGTCTTGGGCTGATACCCGCAGTTGATTCCTTGAAGGAGAAATAACATGTATGTGATACTTTTTGCATAGATCGTTTTGCTTTTGTCTACGTGTTGTGGCAAATACTGTGGCCGAAAAGTTTCCTTATTGAGAGCATTGCGTACTGCACGAGCGGCGAGAGTGTTGCCTGGGGTCGGTAGCCGAGAGTGATCAGGATTTTCATAAGAGAGGCAGAAGCGATGACTTTGTTGCTGCAGGACTACGGCCGTTACAAGTCTTAGGTACGTTCTTGCTCTGTGGCTTGGTGTACTTTCTTTTTACCCCATGTATACGCGTAAGCTAACCGTGGTCAGTTAGGTAAATGAGGGGAAGAGATAGACGGACAGAGAGAGGTACACGAAAGTAATGAAGAAGACGAAGCAGGGTAGCATCCAATCATGGCCACAGGCTTGGCTAGCAATTGCAGTTGTACAACATCAGTGATTCGTGTGCTCATGCGTATCGAGCAACTCGAGGGAGTGCAGGTGGGCTTGTCGACAACGCTCGAGGTCATGGAAGAGGCCGAGATGCGATGCTTTGCCGTACTTGGCTGCACAATCTGCCGTCAGCGGCGCTTTTCGTTGGCCAGCGCCACGGTTATTAGCGCAACAGTAATTGGCTGGGTCCGTGGGGTATGGCTTGGTGGAAGTATCGACAACAACGTCTCACTCGGAGACATCCATCTTAACCAGGCCGATGCAGAAATGCTGAGTCGACAGCTCATGACTCTGCAACTCTCCCACTTCGTCCGGCTCATGGCGCGACTCGAGAGCACCCTATCCGCCACTAATCCCGTGCATACGGACTATCACGACATTGTCCGCACTAAGTTGCAGGAACTCCAGGATTGTAAAGAGCGGATTCGCACATTGTCGGTCTCGAGTTAAGTGGTTGTGGTCGTATTTTGAACATTTTGGCGAGTTCCGAGGCATTACTCTAACTGAATGCATGCTGGTCATGTATGTATCTCTCTCGGCTTTGACCGAGCTGTATTGATGGCGATCCGGTGGGTGGATATTGGTAAAAGCTGGAAGGCCGGGGTGCTCTTGGCGCGCCCGGTCCCAAACTATCTTACCAGCCCGCTCCCTTCAGATTGCACATGCTCAATCACCCATGAAGCTATAGTCGTTCAATCAATCAGTTCGATTCCCCTGTCGTCAACAGGTACGTGGGTGCATCTGGGTCTGCATGGGAGGCAACAAGCTGCAGGACTGAGGTTGAATGATTAGCTTGGTAACGTCGCATCTGCGTTATTATCATAAATAGCAGTTTCAGCCCCTTAAGGCTTCGTTATGATTGCATATCTAAGCCCATCCGCAAGTGCACGCCATCGCACCCAAAGCATTGCGTCATGTCCACCCAACAAAACAACCATGTGCTTAAAGCCCCCAAAATGCGTAAATCCTGTAACACTTGTCAAGCATCCAAAATACGCTGCGGTCAGGAACGCCCGAGTTGCTGGCGATGCACAAAACACAACATAGTGTGCGTATATGGTGTGTCCCGCCGTGCTGGACGACCTCGAAAGATGACCATAGACCCCACAACATTCCCATCACAATACGACCGTAACAACAGCAACCCCATGGACATGCTCAACATTCATTTCCAGAATACGCACTTCTTGCCCGAGATGGAGTCAAACCAGGCGACAAACTTCGTCGGCCCCATCGACTCAACTCATGTCCCCGCTTTCCTCATTGCCAGCGGCGACCTGGACAGCCATCGAGACAGCTACCAACAGATGGATCTTGGCAGCCTCCTCGATCCTCTCACAGATGATACGGCAGCCCTCTTACTCGGCTCGTCTTTTCCGCATGCCTCGCTCGCCGTCTCGGTACCAGGTGTACCCACAACCACCACCCTGGAGCCTCCGGCAGTGTGCTACTGCACAGCGATGTTGCTGCAACATCTTGAGGAGGTAGTGAATAGCGATGCTTCGGCGGAGAACGGCAGATCCACCGAGGAGGCGTTTCTGACTGGTGTGGTGCAGCGCTCCAGGGTGCTGCTGGATCACTGTCTTATGGTGTTGTCGTGCCATCTGTGCAGCAGGCGCATGTCGTCTGCGCTGGTACTGTGCCAGGCCATGGACGAGTTGAGCATGACGCTGGGCATGGGCACACTGTGGATGGACGAGAACAGCATGCTGTGCGAGCAGGACGGATTGCCGCTGATTAGTAATTTGGCCAAGGGCGAGGTGCGGCTTCAGTGTGGAAGCTATGCAGTGCGAGGGACAGACCGCCAGGTTTTACTAAGAATGCTGATGATGGGTCGGCTGATGGAGATGCAGCAAGTCATGGGGAGGCTGTGTCAGACGGTGGAGACGCTGTCGTCGCCGTATCGGGTTGCATGTGCGCGCATAGCGGTCGAGTTGGAGAGGAGGGTATCGTCTAGAGTGGATTCGTTTCGAGCTGCAGCAATAAAGGGGGTTGGTGATGGGGGTTAACGAAGCACAAGGACCATGAAGCAATACAAAGACAGGACAGGACACGAGAGGAAATGAGATGACGAATCTCACACAAAGCCGACAGAAGGGGAAGCCCGGGCCACCTTTGTGACATCGCTTGTGACACTTTTGAACAAGTCTGGGCGGCGTGAGCCGTGAGTAGTCGGGTTTCGGGATAAAAGAACTTGTAACGTACATGATATGGGCAACTACACGTATTGAAGGATGGCAGCAGAAACTTCAGAATTTAGCTTTTTTTCTTCTGCTCAAAGATAAGACTTTAACAAAGCAATGCTGTTAATCTTGGTTGTGTGTTTCGCTAGGAGGCAAATAGTGTACACTTGTAAATGACGATCCTCATAGAGAGTGACTGACGTATCAATAACAACACATTCTTTCTAATACAGGAGGAAGCCTGCTAGCCATTAGCGATTCCAACACTATATGTGATCCCACCGCACTGAACATCATCACGAGTCATTCAGTGGCATTACACGATTGGCGCAACGCTGCGGACTATTCAACATGAATATTTCGAGTCGAAGGCATGGAGTCAGCCACTGGACCACAAGACAGCCTTCTTCTGCTCAGCAAAACTTCAAGGTCTCGAAACCAGCGTGAGCCCGAAGTTGCCTTGTGAAATATGGCACTAATCATCTTGCAGAAGCATTTGTCGAGATAGTGCAGCAGGCTATGTTGCTGGCAACTACCAAATATCCGCCTGACCCGACGTATGCACACGTTCAGCTTTCGCCCCAGCTAGACGCTTTGCAGCTGCGACAGTGCGAGGAGACGAAGCAAGACGTTGGCCAGATGCGATACATAGCGATGCAGTACTGTGGCGGTGCAGAGGGACAAGCGCTTAGCGAAAAGTGTTAGGTATATAATAAAGGTTAGCAGTATTCTGTAAATCGATTTCAATAGCGTGTGGAGTTATTCACATGTCACGATACTGTGTAGATTGCTCACGCGGCTAGCAACCGAAGCAACTTCGGAGCCTAATCAAGCTAAATCAGCCGTAATCACGTGTCTGAGTGTATGTTATATCATCTCGTGCCTTGGTAGCTTCTCGAGTGATCGTATCGACGTCGCGTTATAGTCTACTTTACTCTTCTCGTTTTTATCTGAGTAGCTCTCACGATGCAAACCTTTAGATCGCTAGAAACTCACTAGGGGTTTCCGCCGTACATAATATAACTCTCTACGATCTATCGGCACTAGGGCCTCTCTATGGACGGATACGAGTAGTTAGCCTAACAACATGTCGTATGTTCCTCATGAGCATTGGCAATTGAAGCGCGTATGATTTTCTTTCTTATAGCAACAACTCAATTACTTGGAGATCTGTAGAGTTACTTGATAAAGTGCACCTTCCTACCTCATCTACCACACTTGACCCTTAGACTGTTTGATATCCTTGACATTGATATTTCTCCACATGAAGATACCCACCGCTCCAATGGCCCAGATCCCCGTCGAGATGGACAGCAGGCGAAGAAAAGTGTCTTCGTACGCGTGTTGAATCGCGCGACGCGTCGGCGAGCCCATGGGAAAAGACAACTGAGTCATGATATCGCTATATATCATGACGATGTTGGGCAAGTCCTCTGCAGGCAGATACTCCATCATCCGTTTGGGGAGGACGTCCGTCCAAATGGAGGCGGCCACGGTGTACCCAATCGCACTGCCAATGTTGCCGAAGATGCTCACAATGGCTAGCATGGAAGCGACGTGTTCGTGAGAACCAGCTGAGAGAATGGCAATTTCGTCTGTAATGACGAGCAGACCTTGCGCAATGGAGATGAAGAGGAAACACATGACGATGTAGCCGACGTTGCCAGGGGCAAGAAAGTGGATCATCAGGCCCTGGCCGAGGATGCTTAGGGGGAGGCCGACCACCATGGAGATGAGTTTGAAGTGGCCGGTATGGTGAATTACGTACCCGGCGGAAAGGGCCACAAGTACAGTCATTACAACGGCCGATTGGCTGACGTAGCTTGCGTGCGCAACGCTCAGTCCCTGCACGACCTGGAGGTATGATCCAAAGTAACTGTTCCAGACAGAGTAGCTTGCAAAAAGGGCAGTGCAGAGTAGACATGCGCCAAAGACAGTTCGGTCCCTGAGCAGTCTGTACGAGAGGAAGCAAACGGGGGCGAAAAACCTCTCCCAGATCACAAACAAGATCATGAGAACGATGCCGACGACGAGCATGCTTACAACTAACGGCGAGGACCAGCCTCTACCCTGAGTGGTGTACAGGTTGAAGGGCAGGAGGAACAAGCCGACGCCGGCTGAGAGCAAGACGAGGCCGACAGCGTCAAACTCGCGGCTGTAGTGGAGAATGGACTGCAGGGTGGTGCGACCGCTCGTACGATCAGGGACGAGACCGAGACCCTTCGCCTTGACATAATTGTGATGGAGAAGACCCCAAAGAGGCAGCACGACGACCGGCACGAGAATGCAAAACATGCCAAACGCCCATCGCCATCCAGGCCCGCCAAGATAGCCTTCAGCCAAAGGTCCAGCTATCCAGCCCGTGATCAAGGAGCTTGTGTTCATGAGGGCCTGCATCAGTCCTCGGTTCTTCAGCTTGGTCGTGTCGGCAATAAAGACGGACATGATGTATTGAATGCCATTATTGCCCACTGTATGAAAGACCATGGCGGCAGCATAGGCTTCCACGCCGTTGCAAGCGGCCATCATAATCAGCCCGGTGGTCCCGAGGGCCAAGCAGAACAAGAGACCTGGAGGGCGACCAAAGACATCGATCACTTTGGCAATGGTAAGATTGGTAACGCCGCCGATCACACTGCTTAAGATGCTGACAGTGGGAGTGAGGGAGTGCGCTGCAAAAGCCGAAGTGACATAGGGCAAAAGGGCGAGGACGGTTCCCCCAAGCAGCGTCTCAACAAAGTAGATGAGCCAGAGCATGATGTAGGCTGCGATGAGATTGGTCTTGTTCCACGCCATTGTAGTAGCCTCAATTGCCTGGACACCAGCCTGGGCATCAGTGTCGGGATGCTCCTCATGGTTGTCGTCGTTGGAAGGCGAGTTGATTGAGTGTTCGGAGCTGGTAACATGGGGCCTACCAGCCTTGGCATCTTCTACATCAACAGACATGGCGGATGTTGGAGAAAGAAGAGGCTCTTCGACTGAGCCGCGTGGGTAGTGGGAAAAGCGAAGTTCCCGTGAGCGGAACGAGGATGCTGAAGAGTAAACCATGATCCGGCCTACGGATGGATCCTTTTAAGAAAGATGTACTTGAATTTCCGCAACAAGCGATCTGCAATAAACCTAACTTTGCAACAAAACGGCGGGGGCGAACGAGACGGAACTGGTGAGGGAGTATGCAGGCGCAATGTGGTGGGAAGACATGCTGGTAAGAATGAGCACATTTGCGATTGTTGTGGCGCAAACCCCTGCTTACACGTCTGTAAGACGGGGTGGGTACTGCGGAGAACGTGCTCTCGGCCTGGCCTGCGCCGCACCGCGCCGCGCCTGTCATGCATGGATGGAAGGCTGACTGGTGTTGTGCTTACTGTCTCATACATGTCCTCTGCACTTGCTACTGGGCACGCTCCTTGCCAAGTCCGGTGATGATCCTTCCCTAACGCTCAACGCCGGACCTTGGAAGTCGCATATGCAATAATCCTATGGTCAGCTTTTGCCTTGTTGCGTTTGTCCCGACATTGAGGTATTCCCTGAGGTTATACATTGCGACAATACATCTTGCATGCAAGAAACCAGTGCATATTTAACAATGTGTGACCCCTTGCAGCTGAGCCCTGACTACAACTACCGACTTAAGAAGTTGAGAAATGCCATGGAGAAACGAAAAACATGTATTCCACTTGTCGGTCAATTTGACACCATCATATATACATTAGCAGCTGGCCACGTCCACCAACTGCGCATACCTCATGAATTCCTCGTCACGCGCAAGCATCTCCCGCTCTTCAGGAAAGGTACCCAGCGCCAACTCCACTCCACCATCCGCCTTCAATGGAAAGACCACCAAGAATCGGAAGCGGCCACTGCCGCGTTCTAGCTGAGGCCTCATGGTCTCTGGAGAGCCGCCATTGGCAAAATAGCGATCTCCAAAACTGATCTCACCCATCTGGAATAGCATCATGTTCGAAATCATAGCGTGCATGTGGTCGAGGCCCATGTTAGCCGTAGAAAACCTCGAATGGTCTGGCAACGATTGCAGCAGGGTAAAAGCATCGTGTATCAATGAGGGTGTCATGCGTGCTGCAGAAGCGCGCAGTACTCGTGCAATGTCCAGAACACTCGTTTGCGGATCGCAGAGCTTCTCTATGGGCATGCTGGTGCGGTTGAGTGTGAGCAGGCTGCCCATATATGTTGATGGCAGCAGAGATGAAAAGTAGGGTCGGCCATCAGTCGGCAATTCCAGGATGGAACACTCGTCGACGCCGAACTCTCGGCCACTGCTTCTAGCGACAGAGTAGCGGGCTCTCAACGCTACGCGCCAGAAAAAGGCTTGAACAATGTCGCTGATAGACGGTACGACACTGTTCTCTCCAGATTGTCTTACAACATCATCTTTGAGCAATTGAACCTTCTCAGGAGGAATCAAGAACAAAGTCGTGTCTAGCTTCCGCTCTGCAGCAGGTAGTGGCCATACTGAATGCAGCGGATATTGGAGTAACGATGCGTCGGGCGCTCCGTGTTGTGAAGTCTGTTTGGCGAGAATATCGTCCGAAGGAACAAACGGCAGAAAGTTCCATACACTTGGGTCGATCGCTTCCACTGGTCGTGCGTAACCCTCTAGTTCGTGCAGGACTTCAGGGAGACTATGATTGAAACTCTCTACATCATACCATTCGCATGATGCTGATGTATCTCCTTGGAGGTTCCTACAGTTCTCAGCCCAAGCTTTGACAGCGAGGATGGCGCCAACGCCATCCAGGCAACAGTGGTTGAGATCCACAGCTAGAATGCAGCCGCCCTTGACAAAGTTGGCTTGCGCTACCAGGATATCTGCAGGTAGTTGTGGAAAGGTGTCTTGTCTCAATACCTGCTCATCCTTGAAGGCCGATGGTACGAATCCACCTTCCCGGAGGGTTTCAAAAGATGGGAGTACATCACTCAGGTCCTTGAAGACTAGTCTTCCACGTGCTGGGGAACCAAAAGGCGGGACTGCAACGCAAAGGTCACCTTTTGTATAACCGATTTCGTGCACTGAGCACTCGATCATCTTACCCCCAAGCGCTGGGATAAGCTCAAGAGTTTGATCGAGTCCTGCCTGCATGTTTGCAAAAGTCTCCTCAAATGTTGCATCGGCGCGAAGAGGGAAGTAGAACATGAGCCCCATGTAGTGATTAGGATTGACATAGTCGAAAGGATTCAGTCTGAAAGATTGATGCGCTTTGCGCCGCGCGAGTAAGTTTTGCAGGCTCGCCTGTTGGCTTCCAAGTTGTGGCTTTGTGACCTTGTCTCCTTCTGCCTCAATTATCATCCCCTGAAGTGCAGCGGCAAATCTTGCCAAGGTGGGGTTTGCATAGAGATGGCGGGGAGCAAGCTTATCCAAGGCCTTGGTCGTTGCTCGAATAGCGTTAACGACTGCTGAGACTCCAAGCGAGTCAAGACCGAGGGCGAACAGATCGTCGTCAGCCGAGGCTTTCCGAATCGACGGTAGAGAAGAAGCGATAATCGCTTGAATGGATTGCTGCATTGCCAATGTAGAACTGGTGTCGAATGCGAAGCGCGTCTCTCGACTCTGCGAGGCATAGAATCGCTCAATATAATCTTCGTAGAGCAACACGGTAGCCTTTCGCTTGATCGTCCCTTTGTCGGTACGGATGAACGGCTTGTTTGGCTGAGCAAAGCAAACATAAGCACGCGACAATTGTACAGTATGCCGCGACGATGACATGGACACCTCAATGCTGGACCAGATACTTTCTATCGTCTCGTCATTCTTCTGCACCGAGTCTTTTAGTTCGATGAGAAGCCCTGCTTGAGGTTTTTTACTGCCTATCACCAGACACCCATTGATCGCAGGGTGTGCAGAGACGAGTGCCTCGAACTCGAGAGGCAAGATCTTATAGCCGTTGGAGAGCACGATTAGGTCATCATTGCGACCATTGAAAGCCCATAGGTTGGGCTTCTCAGGATGTCTTCTGTACAGGTCCTTGAGGTTTATAATATCCTGGTCGGGAAAAGTGTGAAAGATGCCTTGGAACAGAGATGCATGTTCATTACGGCATATCCAATGCTCGAACACACCTGGCTCTACCTCCTTGAAATCGAATCCAGAGTAAGGATGGAAGGCAAACCAGGACCAGTCTTCCCTGTCTACCACAAGGTTTCCGATGAAGAGACCCTCTGTCGTGCCAGTCAGGTTGAGGACTCGAATAACCTCATTGACTTTTCCAGCACTTGAGACACTGACTGGACCGCCTGATGCGCAGATGAACTTGGATGGGGATGCCTGGAACTTAGCCAACACATCGGGTGTTTCTCCGAGCTCGTCAACAAGCGAAGGGACTATGCTCCATATGTCAATCTTGGAACACTCGACGAGCTTTTCGATGAGCGAGATGTTTGGAATGACACCTGAGGGGCCAAGTACACACTGAAGACCGTAAAAAGCGGGCATCAGAATATTCATAATTATGCCGGCACCGTGGCACATTGGAAAGGAAGAATATACACGGTCGCCTTCCTTCCAGTCAGAGGTCCAAGGAACCAATCCATCGACAGGAGAGAGTAAGCGGACTGCGTCCATTGTACCGATGAGCCCATTAGTCCATGGAATAGGTTTCGGAACGCCTGTAGAGCCTGACGTGTGCAGATAACAAAAAGGTTCGGAGGAGGCCACATCAAAATTCTTGGTATAAGGAAATGGCTTGGTTCCCTTTGCATCCAAGAGCTGATCAAGCAACGGAATCTCCAGCAATGTCATAGGACGTTTTTGTAAGACATCTTTGACAAGAGGCAACATGGCTGCTTCGCTTGCTTTGGCCCAGATTTTGCATTGAGTTGCTTCCAGCACGGCAAGAGCTCCTTCGGTAGTGTTTTTCGGAGAAAGGTAGAGGGCGGCATAGCCAACCTTGACGCAAGCATAGGTGATTAGGATGTGGCGTAGATCGTGAGGCCCAATGTATCCAACCGGCTGAACCGATGATGACTGCCCAATTTGCTCGTAGAGCCACCAAGACGTCTTATCCACCGCTTCCGAAAAGGCCTGCGCAGTTATGTCTTTGAATTTTAGGCTTTCACCCGAAGCATCGGTAATGGTGAAGACAACCCGGTCAGGGTCCGTTGCAGCCAACTGATCCATAATTTGAGGAATGAGCCGTCGGCCATAGGGTGTGGTGTCTGTAGCGCTGATGGATAGACTCTGGTCTGCCTTGGCGATTTCGCCAGTTTCATTCCAAGAAATGCGTGGTGATGGCCCATGAGATGTGGGTGGAGTCGAGAAGCCACTGCGTAACGACATTGAGCTCGGCGAAGAATACCCACTCTTAGCACCGTCGAAAAGCTTCGGAGCCTTCAAATAGCTCGCAGATGTCTCATTGATCTCGGAGAATTCTGCCATCTGCGGCTTCTCTTTGAAGTAACTCGGCCGGCCATTTTCGTACACCAGTTCGAGACGTGGATCCCGTTGGAATTCCCCCATCGGGGCGCTCACCCATTCTCCATTGGCCAGCAAAGCTACACTGCAGTGCCACGGTGTTGTGTACCCTGTTCTTGTGTTCAGAAGGCTTATTGACAGTTTGTGCTCTCCAATCGATTCATGTATGGAAAGTCTGACATGCTTTGGGAATGCTTTTTTCACGGCTCCAGCGAACGCCTAGGAACATTGTTAGCTTTGTGTACAAGCGGCTGTGTGCTTGAGATCAGTAGAGATACTTACGTATCCCCTCAAAAGCATCTGCTTTGCGAGGTATTTGATATCTCTTTTGTATTGGTTGCGGCCACTATTTTCCCCAATAGAGAATATATGTTTCAGATCCGACTCCAGGAACTTGCGATAGCCTAGATAGGTCAACCTGGTGTCTGGATTGTCCATTATCTCTTTGTCGATGTCTATATCCGGTCTTCCATGCTCATTCAGAAGTAACCGTCTGAAGTTGGTGCAGTTGGCGACGTAGGTGATCTCCCGCAGCTTTTCAGGCAGGGGAAAGTCGAGTATGTCCTTCATTCGCGAAAAGGCAACGTATGTGAACTTCTTCTCAGTAGCCATTTCTCGTAGAGCTTCACCGTATAACCATGTGTCACGATCGGAAATCGACAGTAGGTCTCCAACTTTTGTCAGTGCGAGACTTGTGTATTGCCCATAGCTCCACTTACCATTATATGTGATACCGTCTGAAATGATTGTCACTCTGGCTCCAGGCTTGTATACTTGCTTTATCCTCGCACACATGTTGTTGAGTCGCTCGAGCGCGAGCTCCTCAGCTTTGTCTGGAAGAGCGCCAAGTACCTTGTAAACCTTATTGGCCGATTTGAAAGGAAAGGCGGGTAAACAAGCTTCGACGCGTTCACCTGCTTGAACGAAGACATCAATCACTGACAAAAGCTTTTCCCTCCCAGCAGTGAAGCGCTCCTTGGAGTCATCGAACTTATTGAGGGCATGCTCGTGCATGATGTCGAGGATCTTGTTAGATACTTCCGCCACTGGGCTGGGAGTAATGGTGACAGTTGGCTCATCATGTTGAAGTGACAGACCAAGGCCGACAGGACCGTCGTGGCGTGCATAAGGTGAATCCATCTTGTTTTGTAGAGAATGTGTAGAGCCGCTCTTCGAAGTTGTACAGATTATGGGAAATGCATTAGAAGAGTCCTGGGGTATGATTGCAAATGAAGTTCTGTTCGAGTTCCCGGTGTGGCCATGGGGTGCTTTAAAAGTCATGTAGCCTCGAAAGTAGTAGTGGCAAAGGAGACGCAAGGGTCATCTGAACGTCCCAGCAGGGCAACAGCTGACAATCCTTGTCAAGGCATTCGCATTCGTGCTCGTTCCCAGAATACAAAGCTCAGTGTAGGTAGAGCTGACGGTTAGTTGCCCGTGGGCGTAACGGTAGTGGCTGGACATGTTGGTGGCCTGTATCCTGATGAAGCAGCAGACAAGAACCGGAATGCTCTGCTATCCACGGAAGCATGGCCTGATGTCTCTCTCTGACAAATGAAGGCGTACAACAAGGGCTGTGTATCGTGCGCATGGCAGGGCGTTTACTTGCTCTACGGCTAAGCCACCGGTTCCATAGCAAGGCCGCTAACAAGCGAGACGATCCGTGCATCGGACGACAGGGTAGCCGTGGCTAGCGTGGGGGCGTGTCGGTGGGCTGGTAAGCTGGTACGACACATGGTCTGTGCATGCTGGTGAGGGACAGGCGGGGACAGGTGGTTGTGACTTGAGGCCGCACTCTGACAAAGGAAGCTCACTGCATAACAGCGGGAAACATGTTACTTTGGCCTGAAGCGCCACTCCAACGCTTAGGGCGCTCATCGCATGCTCACAGCTGCAGTCAGACACCTTGCACAACTCATACCCATGTTCATAAGGCGAGAAATTCTCAGGCGCAGAGGGACAATGACCAAAAGAAAACACCAAAGATAGCAATCAGGAAGCTCAAGGCCAGGTCCTGTCCCACAGTATCCCGACAGGTCTGAAAGTCATGCTGACGGATGAAGAGATGCTCCTCGCACTTGATCGGTTCTTGCTGCATGTCGGTGCTTATTCTCTTCCATGTTTCCTTCACACCAATTGATTCAACGGTAAGCTGGAGACAATGGTTGGAGAGAATCCACATCTGTATGTCTCAGGTTGACCTTGATCTGACTATTACACAGTGTCCACAGACATAATGCACAGCTGTCCGTAGTAGGAGCGTCTGTCAAGCTGGGATTGGCCACTACTTCTCATAGTCAACAGCCAGTTACTCGAAGTTGCAAGTTGCATAGTGCGTTTTTAAATAGAACTGCATAGTTTGTAGTGGTTCTCACCGACTAATCGCCAACGCCTCGTAATCGTCCGTGCGGTGTCGCCCGAGATGTGGATACTTGTTCCATCCAGTCAGCCAAACTGTGTAAGGCATATGCAGCTTATCAACCCGATGCCACGAATGCCGTCTTTAGTCTTCACGTGTAGCACGCACAGTGGTGGAAATTAAGCTCATGCACGGAATGTTCTAAGACGTGAAAAAAAAAAAGGCTGAAGATGACGCAGGTGCAAAGTGCGGCATGCTGGCACACTCAGCCGTCAGCTTACTTACGACAGTGCATTAACATCACCTACTTACAGCATAACGCAATCCATGGTACTAATGTTCGCGGACGTTGTGAACAACGGTAAGTGTCCAAGGAGCTACAAAACATAGTGGCATTTTGTCGAGCGCCATGATCCATGGATGAGGTATGGCCATTAGTGGGTCATCCGAATTAACTTCGCATATTCGGCGGGGTTTCTACCAAAGCTGGCAGCTATAAGTTGGTAACGTGTCCCCACCAGATCTGCTTTTGATATTTTTAGGCTTCATTGACATTAGCAAACACTATCAGAATCATATCGTTTGATGTTTTCGTAACTTTTGATATGTAAAGACGGAAGTGTACGATAGACCAGGACACGCTCTGGAATGTTGGGGCTTCGACGAAAATTGTGGGTCTCTTCTCCGCCTCCAGAATTTTGCTACTGCACAGTCCTTTCCCAACTCGGTCAGTGTCGGCTTTAGCTCGATAGCAGGTAGCGTGTGCCATGATCTCTCTACCACCACTTACACGTCTCGTCTCGTCAAGTCTCTCTCCTACGCCTTCCTGCTCTTCTTGCAGCCTTTGGTCCAGCGCGGTCACAGCCGAGGCTGACCATACCTTTACGTTATAGACACAAAACACCCATGCATTTTTTTCCGGACTGTAAGCATTCGGTACTCGAACGGATGGAGTCTTGTCGGTATTGTGTAGGCTAACATGCATACATCGTACTCAGCTTGCCCTTGTGAGCGGCATGGGACTGTATCGCGCCCTCGCACGGCTCAAAAAACAGCCTGTTCTTCTCGAAACGTGCTCACGCCAGATCCTCCGACTGACTCGCTCGGCAGAAGATGTTGCAATCTTGCTCGTAACTTGCTCACTCTCTGGATTTGGCAGCTGGTTCCTACATATGTATCGAGTCGTCAATCAGCGTGCCTCGTGCATCCACGCACCCGCGGCTCTGGGATAAATTGCTTGTGGCGTTCAGGCGTCATGCACGAATTTGGTGCCCCGCCCGGTGCCGCGGGATGCTGCAAAAGGCGGCTCTGAGCCATGCCCGCTGTAGGTCTGAGTATGGCTGACGCCTCTCTACGTACTTAGCCTGGTTGGCGGATCCGTCTCATCTAATCCGCATGCAGTCAGACTCTTAGCCCGAGCATTACATGCGCAATCACAACCACCAGCTTATCGACTATACATACGTCTATGTGTCCAAGCGTATCTTCGGTGGCTCGCTAGCACCTAGTTATCGCCATGAGCCCACAGTCGCCACTCTATCCTTATCCCTACTCGCAAGCCGCTCAACTGGACCCACGTATTACGCTGCCACGTCCAGCCATTGATGCCGCGTTGGCGCCTATTGTCGACTCGGTGTTGCTACCGGAGGAGCTGGATGTCGCCTTTATGCGGGGGTTCGATTTGAGCGTTACCCTTGACGCGATACTCGAGTCCAATCCACAACTGACACACGCACAACATGCCGTTCCTGCTTCCCAAGGCCATACTATCCCTCTGTCTCTCTTCACCCCCGCCGCAAGATCAGGACCGCTACCGGTTTTGTTGTTTGTTCATGGCGGAGGCATGATCTCGGGTGACCGCTTTAGTTCCATTCCATCACTCATCGACTTGGTGCAAGACGTGCCGTGTGCCATTGCAGCTGTTGAATATCGCCTCGCACCCGAAACGCCTGCTCCGGGAGGCGCCGAAGACTGCTACGACACCGTTGTGTGGATTTCAACTCATGCCGCCAACCTAGGAATCGATGCCTCCCAGATCATTGTTTGCGGATCCTCGGGGGGCGCCCCTCTCGCAGCTGCTACCTGTCTCATGGCACGTGACCGGTCGCACCCTGCCGTCCCTATCAAAGCGCAGATGCTTCTTTCTCCCATGCTCGATGATAGGTGCAACAGTGTCTCGGATCTTCAGTTCGAATACGGCGTCCCATGGAATGGCCTTACCAATCGCTCTGCCTGGAACCATGCCCTCGCCGGTCAGCGCGGCACGGAAAATGTCTCCAGTTACCAATCGCCTTCGAGGGCAACTGATCTGTCCAACCTACCTGAAGCTTACATTGATGCGGCAGAATGCGAGATTTTCCGAGACCCTGCCGTCATGTATGCTATGAACATGTGGCGCTGTGGTTCTTCGTGCGAATTGCATGTCTGGCCGGGAGGCATTCACCTGTTCGATGCCGTTGACAACCCCCAGGTCCCCGTGGTCAGCGCAGCAATTGCTGCCAAGCGCACTTGGCTTAAGAGGATGATGGCATTCCCAAAGGCTGACAGCAACACGGCATGATATGCAACATGTCCATGCCAGCTTTCGCATGGGGATTGGTATCACAGTGAGGTACTGCCTTATTTGTTCACGGTTCCAAGAAGAAACCCTAGTTGTCCAATGCGAGAATTCATCAGAAATCTACGTACATGATGATTGATCTTTCCAAATGCCATCACGAATTCAAAATTGATCGTGATATTGAAGATCCCCATACACATTGCAATGAATGGCACTTGATCTCCAAGGCTTCGCAAAACATCCTCCATACAATTTGGTGTTTTTTTTTTCGCATGTGAAAGCCCCTCACGTAAGAGATTTACCTTAGGTCACGCCACCAAGCCAGTATTCAGTGTGGATAGCTAAGGATGGGCTGACTTTTGTGAGGATCATTAGCTGCATTGAAATATCTCAGACAAGGGGCTGAGCTGCATCAGGGATTAAAATAGGCCTAATCGGTTTCTTAGCCAAGTTGGGGTCGGATAGTATGCCTAGTTTTTCTGTATTCCTCTAGCTTTTCTAGTGGCCTGAGCATGTTTGCGCGGCTTTACCGGCCTACTTGCAGAAAGCGGTCACACAACTTTCCACACCAAGGACAAGTTCAGCAAATGCACATCATTGCGCCACGCATCAACGCTGTGCACAACATTGCTTCTATCTTGGTCTGCAGAGGCGCCTTAGCCCAGAAGTTGGTGTCACTGCTACGCACACTACCAGTGTAGGCCTAAACAGAAAACCCTGCATGACCTCTGTGCTACAGTGTGTTTCGAAGGATGTCAGCCTCACAGGGTGACACAATATCAGCCTGAAAAAGTGGTGTGTCTGAGTTTCTCCACTCGCCCTTATATCATGAGATAAAGACGGTCAACGTATTCGTGTCATCGAGGAATTGCTCAAGCTGAGGTCAGACTACTACAGCTCAACAACCTCGTATCATTTCTCAGCTCGATAGTAAACGATTAGCTACCGCGCGAAATATGGAAGACGTGAAACAGCTTCCCAAACTACGACCACTAGGTTAGTAGCCACACGGCGCGTGGTGATTGAGTAATCGTAACTGAAAAAACATAGGGAGGTCCGAACAACTTTCAGCAGTCTCTCACGCCCTAGGCTTTTTCCGTAATGTTGGAGTGTCGGCACACTTCTCGATACCCGGGCCTGTGGCACAGTATGACTTGCAACCCATCATCTATGCTGCATTGGCGCGTGTGATACGAATACATGTCATCTTATCAGCTATTCCCGTCAACGAAGACCTACCAGATGCATACTTTACTCGGCTGCCTAGCATCGATCTGGCGCGTTGTGTTACGTTTCTCACTCGAGCCAAGTCACTTGACAAGTGTGGAGATGACCATGAGCTTGACACGATGCTGCAAGAGGAACACAACGCTGACTTCAAGTCCAACTACGGTTCGCTGCCTTTTTGGCGCCTGCTCGTTCTACGAGACAAGGTAACTGGACTTGACTTTACTGCTTCCTTCATCTTCCACCATGCAATAGGTGACGGAGCGACCGGATTGATCTTCCACAAGTTCTTCCGCGAAGCACTAAACGCGGTCATCTCATCCAACGAGCCCCTTGCCAGCGTCAGCGCACTTGTTCATTCCTCTCCTGATTCCCAACTTCTCCCACCCCTAGAGCAGTTACATCCGCTACCCCTCGATGAGAACCCAGTAGACTTCCGGACCAGAGGTCTCCAAGAGTGGACAGGCGCTGCAATCCAGCTTCCCTGCAGAACCCACTACCGATCGCTCTACCTCTCCCCAACGTCATCCTCAAACTTCGCACAGCGATGCAAACAAAACAGTTTAACAGTAACATCCGGCCTCCAAGCTATCCTCGCACACGCTCTCTTCGATATCCTCCCTTGCACCACCGACGCGCTTACCGGTATCATACCAATCAACCTCCGGCCGTGGCTGAACCTGCACAAGGGCACCGCAGACAACGCCATGGGCAGCTTCATCGACGCGATAAAAGTCCAGATACCGCGTTCGTACTTCGAGCCCAGTGCCAAGGATGCAACCCACGGCCTCGCTGCTGCTCGTCACGCTTCTCAGGCAATCTCGCACTATCTCACGAGCAACCCGTCGCCGTCTGGAGAGCCGTATACCTCTGTGGCGTTCTTCAAGGCTATTCCGGATGTTGCTGTGGCGTTTAAATCTATGCTCGGTACCGCTCGCGATGCAGCATTTGAGATTTCGAATCTAGGGAGATTGGGGGATGCGGGGGATGAGACGTCTGATGTGTATTGGCGCGTCCGGAGGATGACGTTTAGTCGTAGTGCAGTGGCTTTTGGAGCCGCTTTGAATACGAGTGTTGTTTCGGGTGGGGATGGAGCGCTGACGATTGGGTTTAGTTGGCAGGAAGGTGTGGTGGATGATGAGCTTGTGGAGTCTGTTAGGCGAGGGTTTAAGAAGTACTTTGAGTCCGATGGCTTTTAGTGGGAGATGTATAGAGTGAGCACGGATATCAGACGCATGGCGATCCCTCGGCCGTAAGCTATAACAGGGGTGTAAAGCCGATTAACACTAGAGTAGCCGATACGGAATAGGCGAGGGCAGTACCAAACACAATGTAATATTTCCATCAGCCCTGCTGGGTTTGTAGAGAATAGCCTTAAGAATAAGTGTATTATTATCTTGGTGCAATCCTAGCAATAGCCAGAATTCCAAGATACTAAAATTGCAGATTCTTTGCGGCACAGAGGGATTTGCGTGACCCAGGGAGGGATGTTACTTCCAATACCTCTTTCTTGTAGATTGCGAGGCATGCCATCGGAGTCGTTTGAACTATGCTAATGACTGGTCACGTGATACACACCAAAATCATACTGCAGCGGGGATTCGCCAGTGATTATCTAACTACCAATCCACCAGTAAACTGCTTATATTGAGCAGAGCCAATAGTATACCTAATTATTCCAGGGTTATTTGCTAAGAACACAGTTTTTTCTCTCAAGCCTCCTTTGGTTTCCTCCTAATCATGAGAGGTTTATCCCTTGGTTCCATCACAACATTTCCAAACTCAACCATTTTGTATCTAGCCTCTATTCCCGTAACATCTCCTGGCATTTTGATATCGTAGTTATCGATCAGTCTGACAAGGGTGATCTTGAGCAGATTATGCGCATAGAATCTACCAGGGCAGACATGGTTGTCATAACCCCATCTAAACTCAGTTTCATTTGCAATCAACCATCGGTGTTGAGGCTTATCCTTTTGCGCGCTTATTTCGCGTAGTTTGTAGTGTCGGAAGCCATCGAAAGTTTCAAATTTGCGATCTGTGACGAGTGGGTTTGCAATAACAATAGCTACGCCTGGAGGTAGGTACTGTCCATTGGAAAGAGTGTAGCCTTTGCGGACCCGACGGAAGTATGGTTCTGCTTATCTTTCAGCCTTATTCAAGAAGCAGGTATAGCAGCGTACCTATGATAACGGGGAAATGCATGCCAACTTCCTTGAAATAACTGTCTAGTTTCCCGAACTCTTTCATCGCACTGACTGGAATCGATCCATCGGCGTTTAAGGTGTTTTGGATCTCTTCCCTGAGCGGCTCAATATATTCGGGAGTTACCGCGAGCGTATGCAAGATGGAAATAAGTGTTTGCATAGACGCATTGATAGTTCCTAAGATAAGAAGGACTTGCGCAGCTGTGCAGTCTTCCAAGGTGTCTTTTGACCTATCAGTTCGATTGAGAAGCCATTGCATCATGTCTTCAGGTGGGACCCAGTTCGGATCCTTCATCTTAGCCTCTCGCTCTTCCATGACGCGCTTGACATAGTTTCTCAATCGTTTCCTTGTCTCAAGAAGGCGTTTTACCTCCGGTAGTCGAGGTGCTAGAAAGGGTCTGAGCCATACTCGTGTGACTTTAATCGCCTTTGTAGCTTCGCCTAGATGAACAGTGAAGTTCTTGGTACAGTCAAGATAACCTGGTTGATTGGCAACACTAGATCCAATGAACAAGTGAGCTGACACTCTTGTGACGATGTCCAGAGCTGTCTTTGATGCGTTGATTTCCGTCCACTCATTATGGGATGGCAGGTACGTGTCCAACGCTGCTTCAACCTCCTCACAAATCTTAGAGGTGATGTTCGCTATCTATGTTAGCACACTATATGTAACGAAGAAACATCGTTCTTACTTAGCTTAGGGGTAAGATCTCTTTTAATTGTATCGACAACTTGGGGTAGAAATGCAATATCCACATAAGTATAGGTTTCCTCTAAACCCTAACAACGGGTTTAATAATCAGATCAGTTATGTTGAACACGCTACCTACTTTCGAAAACATGTCATAGAAAGATAGAACCTCCTCAGGGGCTTTCCGAAGCTCAGATAACATGGACAATGGGAGGACGATTTGCACCTCTATAATAGTTTAGTAAGTGAACCACAGTGTCCGAGCACATTATGTACCGTCTAGAGTCTGCATTCTATAAGCCAGTCCTCTGAACTAGTGACACGTTAGTGAAAGATGAGGTCCTGTTCGACTGGAATACCTTTTGATGGCCATCCTTGTAGAGGGCTTTTGCTCCAGCTAGAAACTTTGCTCGCCGTTCCTCACTACTTAGATGTTCTAAAATAATTGGAAATTTTTCCATGTGGGACTTGTATCTGGATCGGCCAAGATATACAGAACCTGCGACGATGAGAGCAGCAACCACTACTGACAGTGGGATTTGTTGCAACAAGGCAAGGCCCGAAAGGACCAACCCGGCCAGGTCAGAGGCTGTGGCATCAGACTCCATCTTTGAAATGAGTTCGAGATAACTGAGCTTAAGAAGGATGGTTCTGATGAAACTATGAGATGGTACAAATTCACCAAGGGCAAAGCCAATTTATGTCAAAATATGTTTTCGGCATCGGGTGGAGTAAGAACTTTCTAAATTAGTGCAATCGATCTGGTGACTGCAGAAGGGAAAGCATACTCCAACTCTATTTGTTCGGATGTTTTCCTCCGGATATTCTACTGCTTGGTATGCTAGGCTGCATTGAGAAGTTGTGGTTGAGAGTGTAGGAAATACGTGTTTCATCCTCTGGGCTGTGCTTAATAGCCCACATAACATGGTGACGTATACCTTTACTGAAAGATAGCAAGCTTGCTTGGGAAATAATGCAGATTGGCACATATGACGGAAAATGCAGGGGCCCCTGTCGAAGTAACAAATGCTGGATTTGTGGGTTTTCTATACCAAAAGCTGCTGCCTACTATAGGACCGTTCTATAGCTATTAAAGTTCTCCTACTAAGACTTTTCCATAAGTCTTTATGTTTTGCTGCTGAAGAGCTATATGCTATCAAAGGTATTCTTTCGAGCTCTAAGATTGTTCTATCAGTAAAGTCCGTCCCTATAAGCCGAAAACCCCTGTGTGCAGAGAATAGCCAACCGGATCGACAGGGTTATAGACTTCCTCATAACCGTTGCGATCCGGTTGGTTATTTCTAGCACGCAAGGTTCTTCGGCTCACAGGGATGGACTTTAACCAAAGAGATAGCAAGGAAAACCTGCCCGCATTTGAAAAGTAAGACCGTAGCAGATTTAGATTCGTATGTTCTGAGCTAGCGGTACAACTTACCTATTGCAACTAACCAAGACCCCTGTATTTTCCGTCGTATGTGCCAGCCTGCAGTGTGTTTACCGCCGAATCTTGCATTGAAAACCCACTAGCTTAGATTAAATTAGATTAGATTTATCCTACTCAGTTTCAGCCGCGTTTTCTCCGCAGCTATGCCTAGCATAGCTGGCGTAGCTAACAGCCAACGCCGCGCAGACGTTAATCCGCGCCGCCCCACGTCACTCCCCTATAGGAGCCAGCTGTTCCTAGAGGCCTGCCATTTCCCCTTCACCACTATCTACAATCTGGCTGCCGTCTTATCTAGATAATGGTTCTACTAACAGTATGCTGTGCTTATAGGCTCTTAGAGGCGTGCTGCCTTGTGTTTTGCGGCTGCGATACCTACAGTCTCCCCCCAGCGCTCAGCTGTCGTCTACGCGTTCTTCGATCCCAACGTGCCTAAGGATCTGCACTTGTTCTACAAACTAGATAGCTTTAGTAGCTAGCTATGGCTTACTTAGGATAGCCTAGAGGTTGTGTCGTCCACAGAGGTTGCCGAATACCTAGTTCCAGAGGTCCTTGAGCCTCCTACAGTAGAGCAGGATGTGGGCGACAGTCTGTCGTCTCTCCCCGCACTGACAGCGAGAGCTGGTAATACCTGGCACTCTTTAGGTGAAGAGAAAGTCGCGCAGGCCTATCTTCTCGAAAACCCACTAGCGTCGTATCAGGGCAACTGGTCGGGCCGTCCTTAGTCATATCGACGGCAACTGGCCGGGCCGTCCTTAGTTATATCGACGGCAACTGGCCGGGCCGTCCTTAGTTATATCGACGGCGGCTTGGCATCCGTTCAGGTGCATGCAGCTTCCCAACTTCACCGCCTTACTGATGAAATCACTATCAAATACACTAAGAAACGATTACTGCTGTAACCAAAGATATCACCTTCCTCTTAGAGTGTAGATAGTGGTGGAAAGGAAACGGCAGGCCTCTAGGAACAGCTGGCTCCTATAGGGGAGTGACGTGGGGCGGCATAGGTTAACGTATACGCGGCATTAGCTGTTAGCTACGCTAGTTATGCTGGGCATAGCTGCGGAGAAAACGCGGCTGAAACTGAGTATGATAAATCTAATCTAATCTAATCTAATCTAATCTAATCTCGAAAATACCATCGGCCCAAGCAATACATCGAGGGAATGTTTTTGCCGCCGCATTTAATTCAGTTTTTGACGGGAACCCTAATAAGCAGTAGTCATTGGAAGATCCTATCTGAGTTTTCACCAATGCCGATTGATTCTAACAAGCCATGTAAAATATAGCATCCTTTACCAGGTAAGCTGTTGAACTTAAGACTCAAGGACATCTTATACCGCATTAGGACCGAACTATAACACCGCAAAGAAACTCTCCTTTAAGTAAAGTCTATTCCTGTAAGCCGAAGAACCTTGCGTGCTAGAAATAACCAACCGGATCGCAACGGTTATAAGGAAGTCTATGTCCCTGTCAATCTGGTTGGCCATTCTCTGCACACAGGGGTTTTCGGCTTACAGGGACGGACTTTACGGACTGGAATATCTGTTCTAGCGTAAAGTCTAGTAGTTGGAAACCCTTGTCTGTTCCCCCCAGGGTGAAAAGGCGCAATCCACAGTAGTTACAAGCATATTACCACATCGTACCGTAGCCATTAAACCCTTTCTGTACGCACAACGCAAGCGGATCAGTGTGAGCTTGGGTAGGTGCGGCAAATAACAGAATCTAGAGTCCTTTTATGCACTACCCTGGTTGGACTCGTACTCATTGCGGAGACGTAATAACTGACAGTATTTAGTTGATTTCTACCTGTCAGACAATCCTTGTGCTTCTTCCCGCCAATTTATATACTGCAGAATAGTGTACCCAAATTGTTAAACTTAGATTCTGTACATTCGAATCAAAAGCTTCGGCAGCTTTGAATTTGACTCTTTCTCCAAAACTTCCTGATCCAACAAGAAAAAATAACCTTCTCTACAATGGGTGACATGGTGGAACCAATACGGCTCGGCCTAGACAAGGGCGATGTCGATAAGATATGGGAGAGAAATTTCGGGATAATACCAGCAGTCGAGCACTGCGTTCACAACCTGTACGTAGAGCAAGCAAATATTCGACCTGACGCGCCAGCAATCTGTGCTTGGGATGGCGAGATGACTTACAGGCAACTGGACAAGCAGTCAACGCAACTAGCGGGCTACCTAGCTGGTTTAGGTGTTAAGGCTGACGAAATGGTACCATTGTGCTTTGAGAAGTCGATATGGGCAGTAGTAGCCATGCTTGCTGTCCTAAAAGCTGGTGGTGCATTTGTCCCACTAGATCCATCTCACCCGAGGTCTCGCCATGACGAAATATTTAAGCAGACTAAAGCTAAGGCAGTGCTTACTTCCGCACAATACGCGACTCTTTGGCCAAATTCAACGCAACAGATCCTTGCAGTTAGCAACGACTTTATTGGTCGACTACCATGCGAAATTGGTGAAAAGCTTCCGGAATCCGACCCACGAAATGCCATGTATATTATGTTTACGTCGGGTAGTACTGGAGTTCCAAAGGGCGTCGTCTTGGAGCACCGGGCAGTAACAACAAGCTGTCTAGCCCATGGGAAAGCGATGAAACTCGGGCCTGACACGCGAGCGCTGCAGTTTGCGGCTTACACTTTCGACATCTGCATTGCCGAGATTTTCACAACGCTAATATTTGGCGGATGTGTTTGCATCCCTTCTGAAGACGACCGACGTAATGCCTTGTCGGAAGTCATCAACAACAGCAATATCAACTGGGCGCAACTCACACCAACCGTTGCGCGTCTACTTGATCCCCGAACAATCCCATCTCTAAAAGTGCTCGTCCTAGGAGGAGAACGAGTGGACGATGCCGACTGGAAAAGATGGGACAGCGATGTTGTACAGATAAACGTATATGGCCCAACAGAATGTAGCATTTGGTGTACTTCACATCAAAATACTGGTTCGGAGTTCCAGTCAGGGATGATCGGAAGATCAATGGCTTCAGTCAGTTGGGTGACTGACCCGGACGACCACAATCAGCTGATGCCCTTTGGCGAGATTGGAGAACTTCTAGTAGAGGGACCAATTCTAGCACGTGGCTATCTCAACGACTCATTGAAGACTGAGGCGGCCTTTGTCAGCAACCCCCCCTGGCTGATGCAGGGTAGCGACGACCGTACCGGGCGGCAGGGAAGACTGTACAAAACGGGAGATCTAGTCTACTATAATGCAGATGGTGACTTGGTCTACGTAGGTCGAATGGATAGCCAGGTCAAGGTGCGCGGCCAACGAGTTGAGTTGGGTGAGATCGAACACCACCTCCACCAATGCATGCCAGGCGTCAAACAGTTGGCGGCTGAGGTCATTTTACCAACGGGAGACCAGAGTAAAGCAATGGTAGCAGCATTTCTGCAGCTAAGCGAAGAGACACATCACACACTCATCAGCCAGATTTCTGACAGCGACTCCGAAGTGCAAGCCATCTTTCCAACCCAAGTGGACGAGCAGCTGGCGCAGAGACTACCAAGAAACATGGTGCCCGAGGTGTACTTTGCAGTAGCAGAGTTTCCATTAACAACGTCCGCCAAAGTAGACAGGCAACAGTTGCGTAAAATCGGAGCGTCGTTTTCCACACAGCAGTTGGCCCAGTTGCGGACGCGAGGTGATGGTCCAAAGCGACAACCAGACACAGAAAAAGGAAAAACACTGCAGCAACTATGGTCACAGGTACTTAGCATTGATGCAAGTTTCATCGGTATGGACGACAGTTTCTTCAACCTGGGCGGCGACTCAATCGCGGTTATGAAGCTGGTGGGCGAAGCACGCAGGTCAGGGATACAGATCAGCGTCGAAGTCGTCTTCCGCAACCCCACGCTGGACCAGTTGACCTCTGCGGCAGTTGTTTCGGCTGGTGGTTCTACCGCTGCCATTCCGCATGTCGGCAGTGATGGGCCTGTTGCGCAATCATTTGCACAGGGTCGAATGTGGTTTTTGGAAGAACTACACCCTGGTCTGACATGGTATCTCATGCCAGTTGTGGTGCGCATTCGGGGCCCACTGAAGCTCTCAGCGCTAGAATCTGCGCTAAATGCGATCGAGAACCGTCACGAAACTCTCCGGACAACTTTCGAAACTATTGGAGATGCAAGCATGCAGGTGGTTCAGCCGTTCCATCCCAGGGTGATGAACGTCGTCGACATAGACGAACAGGACCTCACAGATGTTGTGCACCGAGACCAGACAACTCCCTTTGACCTACGTACTGACGCTGGGTGGAGGGTTTCGATCTATCGCATCAGCAAAGAAGACCATGTGCTGTCCATTGTTATGCACCATATTGTCTCTGATGGCTGGTCCACTGATGTACTTACGCGAGAGTTGGGCGTATTCTATTCAGCCTCAATACATGGCCAAGATCCACTTTCTTGTATGCAACCTCTGCCTATCCAGTATCGGGACTTTTCAGTATGGCAGAGACAACAAGCCCAGATTGACAATGACCAGAGTCAGCTCGAATACTGGTCCAATCAGCTGAATACCAGCAGGCCAGCTGAGCTGCTGTGCGACAAACCCCGACCTACTGCTTTATCTGGAAAGGCCGGAAAGCAAAAGCTTGATATCGATGGTCCACTATACCGTAAACTGCAGCAATTCTGCAAAACTCACGCAGCAACACAGTTCATGGTCCTATTTGCAGCCTTTAGAGCTACACACTTCCGTCTAACTGGTCAGAACGATGCAACCATAGGCACTGTGAATGCCAACCGAGATCGATGGGAGCTAAAAGACATGATTGGCTTCTTTGTCAACTTGCAATGCCTTCGGACTACAATTACGAACGAGTCCTTCGAGGAACTAGTTCAGCAAGTCCGTGAAGTAACAATTGCTTCCCTTGCTAATGGAGACGTTCCATTCGAAAGCATCGTCTCTAGGCTAAGGAACACCAGAGACATGTCTCGTCATCCGATTGTGCAGCTCATCTTTGCCGTGCACTCGCAGCGCAAGTTAGGACATCTAACACTAGAGGGCGTGGAAACAGAGAGTCTTGACAATGCACCAAAGTCAAGATTCGATATTGAGTTCCACTTCTTCCAGCAAGAAGACAGCCTAAAGGGTGATGTTGTCTATTCAACCGACCTTTACACGCCAGAGACGATTGGCAATATGCTATCACTTTTCCAAATCATTCTTGAAGGGTGCCTCCAAGACCCGAAAGCTGAAATCGCCTCCTTACCGTTGTTGTGCGAATCCAACTACTCCAAGCTCAAAGACTTGGGTCTTATTCATGTTGAAAGGACTGATTACCCACGTGAGTCAAGCATAGTCGATCTCTTCCGTCAGCAAGTATCAATCTGTCCATGCAGGATTGCTGTCAAAGATCCGCTAGTAGAGATGACTTATGCCGAGCTTGACAAGGAATCTGACGTTCTCTCTTGGTGGCTAGCTAAACAGTCGCTCGCTCCAGAGACACTGGTAGGCGTGTTTGCAGGTCGAAGCTGCCAGACCATTGTTGCCTTTTTGGGTATCTTGAAGGCCGGCTTGGCGTACCTACCGTTTGATGTCAAACTACCAGCGAAGCGGATGGAAACTATTCTTTCCTCACTACCAGGCCAGAAAGTTGTGCTTTTCGGGGCTGACCTACAGCCTCCGAACATGAAGACCGGCAATGTCCGGTTCGTACGCATCACAGAAGCCCTCGACGAGCAGATTGGCGAATCATCCGATTCTGGAAACATCTTCAAGCCTTCAGCAACTAGCCTCGCCTATGTCATGTTTACATCGGGATCAACAGGTCAGCCGAAGGGTGCCATGGTTGAACATCGTGGCATTGTGCGCTTAGTAAGAGACAACAACTTTGTGCAGCACCTGCCAGCCTCACCAGTCATGGCGCATATGACGAATCTTGCATTCGATGTCTCCACGTGGGAGATATACGCTTCTCTCCTACAAGGTGGAACACTAGTCTGCATCGACAGAATGACAGTGTTGGATCCAGAGACTGTGTTGCGAACATTCCGTCGAGAACAAGTCCAAACAGCATTTATGACACCGTCCCTTTTCCGAACCTACGTTCAGCAATCACCTGCAATTTTTGTTAATCTCGAGATGCTTTGTGTCGGTGGCGAAGCACTTCAGTTAAATGATATCCTTTCCATAAAGACACTTCGGACAGGCAAGATCATCAATGGCTATGGGCCGACTGAAAATACAACTTTCAGCACAATTTTCGTTCTATCAAAAGACGACCAGTACGCAAATGGCGTTCCCATTGGCCGTGCGCTTAGCAATTCTGGCGCCTATGTCATGGATTCGAAGCAGCAGCTTCTCCCCCTTGGCGTCGTTGGAGAGCTTGTTGTCACGGGCGATGGCCTGGCGCGTGGATACACTGACCCTAAGCGCAACATTGAACGCTTTGTCACAGTCGAGATCGACGGTGAGAATATAAAAGCTTACCGTACGGGTGATTACGTGCGTTACCGTCCTACAGACGGCTACCTGGAGTATTTCGGCCGAATGGACGGACAGGTCAAAATTCGAGGACATCGCATCGAGTTAGGCGAGATTGAGCATGTTCTCCGCAGCCATAAATCTGTAAGTGAGGCCGTTGCTGTAGTGCAGCAGCAAAATGTAGACGAGGCTGCTCGACTAGCGGCGTTCGTCACAGTCTACCAGGGTGATGTAGTAGTTGACGAAGAGCCTAACGACAGCGACGAGTCACAGCATGTGAACACATGGGAGGATCAGTTTGACTCGAAGGTCTATATGCCCATTTCCAATGTCCTCCCTGAAGCTATTGGACGAGACTTCATTGGATGGACTTCCATGTACGATGGCAGCGCCATAGATAAGACGGAGATGAACGAATGGCTGGACGAGACAATCAACACAATGCTCAACGGCGGTAAACCTGGCAAGGTCCTTGAGGTTGGTACAGGAACTGGTATGATTCTGCTCAACTTAGGCGAGGGCCTAGAAAGCTACATTGGACTAGATCCGTCCCAAAAAGCTGTTGATTTCGTCAAAGACACAGCCAGGTCCATACCTACACTAGCAGACAAGGTCAGAGTCTACAAGGCCACAGCAGCAGAACTTGATCGCCTACCGCCTATTGATGCAAATCTTGTTGTTATCAATTCAGTCGTTCAGTATTTCCCAAGTGTGGATTACCTTTTCAAGACCGTGCAACATCTGCTCGAGATAGAGGGCGTCTCTACTCTCTTCTTTGGCGATGTCCGGTCTTATGCGCTACATCGGGAGTTTCTCGCAATGCGTGCCTTGTTCATGGCTGGAGACAGTGCAGAAAAGGATAATGTCCGTCGCATCATTGACGACATGGAGCGAGTTGAAAGAGAGTTTCTGGTGGACCCAGGTTTCTTCACTGCTCTGCCAGAGCGCCTACCAGATCTTATCGAGCACGTCGAAATCTTGCCAAAGAAGGTCAAGGCCACAAATGAGCTAAGCTGTTACCGTTACGCCGCCGTCGTTCATGTTAAATCGCGAAATCGACAAAAGCAAGAGCAGGTAATTCGATACGTGGGACACGACGAATGGATTGATTTTGCTGAACACAAACTGGACCGCCCATCTCTCTTGAGGCAACTTCAGAGCCTTTCCAACTCATCCACTATAGCTGTGAGCAACATTCCTTATAGTAAGACGATCGTGAGCCGATACCTTATCGACTCGTTGGAAGATGCCGTAGCAGAGACGTCTGGTTCGTCAAACTGGCTCTCGTCAGTGTATCAGCAAGCAGAACACTGCCCCTCTTTTTCTGCAATTGATCTACATGAGTTAGCGGCAGAAGCCAATTGTCGTGTTGAGATTAGTTGGAACAGACAGCACTCCCAGCGCGGTGGTCTGGACGCGATATTCCATCGCTACCAGCCACAAAAGGGAGAGAACAGAGTAATGTTTCGATTCCCCACCGACCACGCAGAGCGGCCCCTACACAGCCTGAGTAGCACACCGCTACGGCAACAAGCCTTGCAGAGAACCCAAAAACAGCTCCAGGAGATACTTGAAGCCCAGCTACCCGCTTACATGGTTCCCCAGACAATCACGTTCCTAGACGCGATGCCGACCAACCAGAACGGCAAAGTGGACCGTATCGCTCTTACACAGAAAACGGAGATCCAGACAGTAGAAGGCCAAGAATTCCAACGAGAACTGACCAGGGCAGAGCTCAAAGTTCAGCAACTGATGGCTCGCGTACTTCGCATCAACGCGAACCGCATTGGCCTAGACGATAGCTTTTTCCAGCTAGGCGGCGACTCGATTGCAGCTATGAGATTGGTTGCTATGGCTCGTGAAGAAGATATCCAAATTACGGTCGCAAAGGTCTTCCAGTACCCTAAACTAATTCAGCTAGCCGCTGTAGCCCAGGAGCATGTTTACGTTCCTAGCGACAACATCGCCCCATTTTCTCTAATCGATCCCGAAGTTGATGCAACGCAGACACACCAAGAGGTGGCGGCTAGTTGCAAAGTTGACAGGGGTCTTGTTGAGGATATTTACCCATGCTCGCCGCTCCAGGAAGGCTTGATGTCGCTGACTGTGAAGCGGCCAGGCGATTACATCATGCAGACAGTGCTGGAACTGCGGCCAGATGTGGATGAAGTAGCCTTCCAAAGTGCATGGGAGAAAGCAGCTCAGTCATTACAAATATTGCGAACACGCATCGTAGTACACAAAACGCTTGGTTTGTTGCAGGCTGTCGTGACGGACAAAACGAAGTGGGCAGAAGCAGACGATCTTACTACTTACCTAGCTGAAGACAAGCTGTCATCTATGCAGCTTGGTGAGTCACTTGCACGCTATGCTCTGGTTCGAGACTCTCGTAGAGAAAAGCGGTGGTTCGTATGGACAATTCACCATGCTATATACGATGGCTGGGCGCTGACCCACATTTTGAACGCTGTGCAAATGGCATATAACGGCGCAGTGCCAGAGAAGCAGCTTGGGTTCAACAACTTTATCAAGTATCTTGGCCAACTAGATCAAGATGCTCTCGCAGCCTACTGGGGGGCTACGCTTAGCGACTGCGAGGCGAATGTTTTCCCACCACTAAAATCTGGAGTGCAACAGCCAGTTGCGGATGCAACAGCGGAATATCAATGCCCTCCGCTTCCTAAAAGAACTTCTAACACTACAATATCGACACTCATTCGCACAGCTTGGGCGATTGTTGCCAGCGGCTATACGAGCTCAGACGACGTTGTGTTTGGAGCGACAGTCACGGGTCGGAATGCACCAGTAGCTGGCATCGAGTCCCTGGTTGGACCCGTGATTGCAACAGTGCCAGTACGAATACGTCTACAAAGGGATCTGACTGTTCTAGAACTTCTCGAAACAGTACAGAAACAGGCAACAGAAATGATTCCGTTCGAGCAAACCGGCTTGCAGCGGATCGCTAAGCTAGTACCAGAAGCCCAACATGCCTGTAGCTTCCAGACGCTGCTGATTGTTCAGCCTGCAGAAGACGCATTCCAATCAGACAATGTGTTTGGAAAGTGGGAATTTGGCTCAGGACTACAAGACTTCACGACGTATGCGCTGATGGTACAATGCAAGCTGGCTAAAGAGGGAGTCAAGATCACGGCCAGCTTCGATGCGCGGTTGGTTGAACAATGGCAGGTTGAGAATATGCTCGCTCAACTAAGCTTCGTTATGCAGCAGCTGGCCCAAGGAGACGTAAGCACAAGAGTCAGGGACATCGAAATGCTCACTCCAAGTGACGAACAACAGCTGTGGAAGTGGAATCACAAGCTACCGCCAGCTATCGAGCGTTGTGTCCATGATCTTTACTTGGAACAAGTCAAGTCTCGACCCAAAGCAGATGCGATATGTGCATGGGATGGTAGAATGACATATGAAGAGCTGGACGAAACATCATCGCGCCTTGCACACCATTTGACCAGCCTTGGGGTTAAACCAGAAAGCATATTGCCTCTTTGCTTTGAAAAATCTATTTGGGTGGTTGTAGCTATGCTGGCTGTGCTCAAAGCAGGGGGTGCCTTTGCGCCCCTGGATCCCAGTCATCCAAAATCGCGTCACCAAGAGATCTTCGACCAAACCAAATCCAAGATAGTCCTCACATCGACACAGTACGTCAACCTCTGGCCAGAACTTTCTCAAATCGTCTTGTCAATCAGTAGAGATTTCATTGATCAGTTGCCGACCAAGCCTTACGACGCCCAGATAACGGTACAGCCAGGCGATACAGCGTATGTCATCTTTACATCAGGAAGTACTGGAGTACCCAAGGGTGTTCAACTAGAGCACAAGGCCGTTTCCACAAGTTGCCTATGCCAAGGACCTGCTTTAGGAATCACAAAGAACACTCGAGCTCTTCAATTCGCTGCCTATACATTTGACGCTTGTATTCTAGAGATCGTTACAACTCTAGTACATGGTGCTTGTGTATGTATTCCCTCTGAGAGCCAGCGGCGCGACAATCTCATCGACACAATCAATGCGATGGAGGTTAGCTGGGCATTGTTGACTCCAGCCGTCGCGAGAATCTTGGACCCACAGAAGATTGTATCGCTGAAGACGTTAGTTCTCGGTGGTGAAAAGGTCAATGCTTCAGACTGCGACATCTGGAGTGACCGCGTCCAACTGATCAACGCTTATGGACCTACAGAATGCTGCGTCTCTTGTGTCGCAAATCCTGATATGAAGGGGCTTGATCCGGAACCTATCGGAAAGTCAGTTGCATCAGTCGGCTGGGTAGCTAATCCAGACGATCACAATAGACTAGCTCCGCTAGGCGCAGTAGGCGAACTGTTGGTCGAAGGACCAAACTTAGCACGCGGCTATCTGAACGATGCAAAGAAAACAGAAACCGCCTTTATCAATGAACCTCCCTGGCTACTTCGAGGCAATGAAGGCTATCGTGGGCGACGAGGCAGACTGTATAAGACAGGTGACCTGGTCTATTACACCGCAGATGGTAATTTGGTCTACGTCGGCCGCAAAGACAACCAGGTCAAAGTGCGTGGCCAACGCATTGAGCTTGCCGAGATTGAGTATCATCTCTATCAATGTATGCCACAAATCAAAGAGATCGCGGTCGAAGTGGTTCTACCAACAGGAGGGAAGCCGATAGTAGCAGCGTTCCTGGAAGCAAATTCCGAGCTACTGAACAGCAAGAAGTCTGATGGGGGCTCTGGAGTCCATGTTGTGTTTCCAGCCCAAGCAGATGACGAGCTGTCTCAACGGTTACCCCGGGATATGGTGCCTGGGGTTTACTTTGCGCTAGTAGAGTTCCCAATAATGACGTCTGGTAAGATCGACCGAAAGCGACTACGCGAGATTGGACGCTCGTTTTCAGCCCAGCAACTAGCCCAGTTGCAAACACAGAGAGAAGAGGGTCTAAAACGACAGCCAGAGACAGAGCAAGAGAAGATGCTGCAACAGCTATGGGCGCAGGTGCTAGGTATCGACGCTACTTCTATTGGACTCGATGATAGCTTCTTCCGACTAGGTGGCGACTCGATCGCGGCTATGAAGCTTGTGAGCGAGGCGCGCAATGTTGACCTGAAGCTTTCTGTTCAGGACGTTTTCCAAGCGCAGCGACTCAGTCAACTGGCCAAACAATCACTTCACTCCTCCACTGAGAGTGTAATCACAAAAGGCAACCATCGGGGGCCTGTCACTCAATCGTTTGCGCAGGGCCGACTTTGGTTCTTAGAACAACTGCATCCAGGACTAGACTGGTACCTCATGCACCTTGCCGTACGCATCAGAGGCCCACTTCAACTCCAAGCCCTTCAAGCTGCGTTACAGACAGTAGAGCGCCGCCACGAAACGCTAAGAACGACGTTTTCCACCACCAATGGCGAAAGCCTGCAGGAGGTCCATCCTTTCCGTGATGGAAAAGACCTAAATGTCATCGACATCAACTCAAACGATGACAACGTTCTGCTAGAAGCTCTGGAATTGGAACAAAAGACACCATTCAATCTGCGAAGCGAGCCTGGATGGAGAGTATCTGTCTATAGGATTAACGGAGAGAATCATGTTCTTTCCATCGTCATGCATCACATCGTTTCAGATGGCTGGTCAGTCGATGTTTTGAAGAAAGAACTGAGCACACTGTATGCTGCTGCAGTTCGCACTGAAGACCTGAATTACTGCTTACCGCCTTTACCTATCCAATACCGCGACTTCTCTGTCTGGCAAAGGCTGCCAGGTCAAATTCGAGAGCATCAACGGCAGCTTGATTATTGGATCAATCAGTTGGACTCGAGCCGACCAGCAGAATTTCTCTATGATAAGCCTCGGCCAGCTAATCTGTCTGGCAGAGCAGGCACACAGAAACTCACTATTAACCACAAACTCTATGAAAAGCTACAAAATTTTGCTAGAGAACGTGGGGTGACTCCATTTGTTGTCCTCCTTACTGTTTTCAGAGCCGCGCACTACCGCCTGACTAACCAGGATGACGCAACTATCGGAGTCCCCAATGCGAACCGAAGCCGCTGGGAGGTTGGAGACTTGATTGGATTTTTCGTTAATATTCAATGTCTCCGAATCAAGATTCAGGATGAAACCTTTGAAGAGCTGGTGCAACAGGTCTACACGACAGTAGTAGACTCGCTTGCTAACCAAGACGTACCCTTTGAGAGTATCGTTGCTGCATTGCAAGGAGACCGAGACATTTCCCGCAACCCTCTTGCCCAGGTCGCATTTGCTGTTCACTCACAGCAAGACATAGGGAAGCTTTCGTTCGATGGTGTTGAGACAGAAGTCATAGAGGGCTTAGCTACCTCACGTTTTGATCTCGAATTCCATTTCTTCCAGGAACAAGATAGTCTGCAAGGCTACATATACTTCTCAGAGGAGCTCTTTGCTCCTGAGAGTATACGTTCGCTAGCATCCATCTTTACAAGCATCCTTGACAACTGTCTCGCTAAGCCAGAAACGCAGATTACGGTAGCGCCACTCATGACCGACCAAGCCCACATTCAGCTTGATCAGATGGGGCTCCTTGGCATGAATGAGACGGCCTATTCCCGAGATTCAAGCATTGTCGACGTCTTCCGCCAGCAAGTCGCTATGCGACCATCCAGAATTGCTGTTAAAGATGCATTGACAGAGCTGACATACGCCGAGCTAGACGCACAGTCAGAGAAGCTTGCAAAATACTTGGTGACGAAAGCGTTTGCTGTTGAAACGGCAGTTGGTGTTCTGGCACATCGAGGCTGTCAAGCAATTATTGCGTTTTTCGGTATTCTCAAAGCCGGATTAGCCTACCTGCCATTCGATTCAAAAGCACCAGAAAAGCGAATGGAATCGATCCTATCAACCATTGAAGGAAAAAAGCTAGTCTTAGTCGGCCCAAACATCCGGTTGCCCGGTGCAGGACTCAAGAATGTTGAGTTTGCTCACATTGTCGACATCTTGGACGCAGATGATAATGCTGTGTTCACAAGAAGCGAGCTTGATCCTGCTCTCAAACCCAGTCCTTCTAGCCTCGCTTACATTCTATTTACGTCTGGCTCTACTGGTCAACCTAAAGGAGTCATGGTCGAACATCGTGGCATAGTTCGCCTGGCACAACATGACCAATTGGAGCACTTCAGATCATCCGAAGCCACCGCTCATATGGCAAATCTTGCTTTTGATGGATCGTCCTGGGAGATCTATACTTGTCTTCTGAACGGGGGAACTCTGGCTTGCATTGATGCGACAACTGTACTGGACCAGGATGCCCTTTTGCGCGCCTTCAGGGAATTGAAGATCCGGATCGCTTTCATCACGCCTGCTTTGCTGAAATACATCCTAGCCGAATCTCCAGATACAATTAGCCACCTGGATACCCTCCTTGTAGCAGGAGATAGAGCCGACATAGACGACTTCTTTGCCACACGGAACCTTGTGACAAACAAGGTCGTCAACGCATATGGCCCTACTGAGAACTCGGTTATGAGCACACTATACATGCTCTCTGATTATGAGAATTGTGTCAACGGTGTACCCATTGGACGATCTATTAGTAACTCTGGGGCATACGTGATGGATTCAGAACAGAACCTTGTACCACTTGGTGTTATTGGAGAGCTCGTTGTTACGGGAGATGGTGTGGCCAGAGGATATACCGATCCAAATCGCAATGTCGACCGTTTCGTGACTATTACAGTCAGAAACCAAACAGTGCGAGCCTACCGTACTGGAGACTATGTTCGCCAGCGACCTACGGATGGGGAAATGGAGTTCTTCGGTCGCATCGATGGACAAGTCAAGATCCGGGGCAACCGTGTTGAACTAGGAGAGGTCGAGAGCGTTCTTCGTGGGCACAACTTCGTGCGCGACGCAGTGGTAGTAGCAGAAAAACAACAAGAAAAAGACCAGCGACTTTTCGGTTATGTTACGCTCAAAGAAGGATCTGAAATGTCTCCCGGGAAGAACAGCGATAGCAACCAAATACAGCATGTCAGTGCGTGGGAAGACCGCTTCAACACCGAGATATACGCCCCGATCAGCAGTATTGAGTCTGGAACAATCGGCCAGGATTTTATCGGATGGACCTCAATGTACGATGGCTCTGATATTGACAAGACAGAGATGAAGGAGTGGCTGAACGAAACTATCAATGCAATCCACACCAAAGCCGGTGGACGATTAGGAAACGTACTTGAAATTGGATCAGGATCCGGCATGATCCTCTTCAACCTTGGAAATACCCTGGAACATTATACGGGATTTGAGCCCTCAAGAAAAGCAGTCGACTTCATTATGGGGACAGCCAGGTCTATCCCCTCACTTGCCAATAAAGTGGAGATGTACAAGGCTACAGCCGCTGACATCAGTCAAGTGGATCCGCCACTCCGGGCTGACACGGTGATTCTGAACTCAGTTGTCCAGTACTTTCCCAGCCAGGAGTATCTCTTCAACGTGGTTCGAGACCTGCTTCAGGTTACAGGGGTCAAGACATTGTTCTTTGGCGATATCCGTTCCCATGCTCTGCGCCGAGAATTCTTTGCAGCCAGAGCTCTCTTTATGGCTGGTGAACGGGCTAGCAAAGAGGAACTACGACGTATGATGGGGGATATGGAACAAATTGAGCGGGAGCTGCTGGTTGATCCGGGCTTTTTTACTTCATTAGCACGTCGTCTTCCCGATGTGGTCCAGCATGTGGAGATTCAGCCCAAGCGAATGAAAGCGACGAACGAGCTGAGCTCCTACCGCTACACGGCAGTAGTTTACTCTCGATCTTGGACTCCGCCGTCCGGAGCGCTTCGAACTATCCCTGACAATGAATGGATCGATTTCAAAGAACAGAACTTGGACCGTGGATCTCTTCAGCAGCGGATCAAGGATGTTTCAAGCCCACGTCCTATGGCTATAAGCAATATACCCTGCAGCAAGACTATCTTTGGAAGTCGCCTTCTAAGCTCTTTGGAAGACGAAAAGGCCAGAAAGCCAGTCCACATGGACTGGTGTGCTCTGATCGCCCAAGAAATCAAGCGAATGCCCAGTCTTTCTGCCGTTGATCTGGATGAGATGGCCAAAGAAGTAGGCTGTCAAGTACAGATCAGCTGGAACAGACAACATTCACAACAGGGCGGCCTGGATGCTATCTTCTACCCTCGTCAAATCAATGGCGATGTTAGCAAGTCTGGACTGATGTTTTCATTCCCAACGGATCACACGGACCGGCCACAGCAAACCTTGAGCAATAAGCCAATGCGGCAGCAATTCATCAAAGAAGTCCAACAGCAGCTGGATGAGCTTGTAAAACTTCAGCTTCCTTCATATATGGTTCCGCAATCCATTCAAGTTTTGGACAAACTTCCAATAAACCAGAACGGCAAGGTAGATCGAAAAGCCCTTACACAAAGAACAAAAACGAGTGTGGTGGTTGGCCAAGACACCCAACAACGAGAACTTACCCCTGCAGAACTCAAAGTGCAGAAGATACTGGCGCGAGTACTTGGAATTGACGCTAGTCGTATTGGATTAGAAGATAGCTTCTTCCAGCTAGGGGGAGACTCAATTGCAGCTATGAAGATAGTGGCAGCAGCTCGAGAAGAGGACATCCAATTCACAGTTGCGAACATCTTCCAGCATCCCAAGCTCGTCAACCTGGCCACTGTCGCCCAGTTCTCACAAGTTGTAGCTGAAGAGAAGCCGACTCAACCATTCTCTTTCCTCTCGCCAACCGAAAAGGAGCATCTTCTCCAGGCTATACCTGCGAATACCTCCAAGGTGGACAGAAACGACATTGTCGATATCCTTCCAACAACATGGATGCAGAATCTGTTCATTTCCCGAGGTGTCAACATTCTACCCCTAGCCTTCAACTATTTCTTCCTCGACTTAGGGACACGTGTTGACGTTTCTCGCCTGAGACGCAGTATCCCGGCTCTTGTTGAGCACTTCTCTATCCTTCGTACGAAGTTCGTTTATATCGACGGAGTGTTATGGCAAACTGTTCTGCGCAACCCGGAAGTTCCCTTTATCAAGTTCGAGCTTGATATGCCTCTTGATGAAGCAGCTGATACTGTCTGCTTAGAGGACAGTCGGACCACGGAGCCCCTGGAGTTGGCTACTGCTTTCTTTTTAGTACAAAGCTCCTCAGGCGAACACCGTTTGGTAATTCGCATTACGCATGCTCAGTACGACGGAGTTTGTTTCCCGTCATTCGTAAAGACGCTTTTTGCTATTTACTCTAGCAAATCTGTAGAGCCTACGCACAGCTACTCGACCTATCTGGCTTACACTCGGGGTAGAAGGTTAGTCTCATCACAGTACTGGCATAACCTCCTCCAAGGTTCGCGGATAACAAAAGTCACTCCGTTCCTCGGTCCTAGCATTCGACATGGCAACAATCCAATTGAGATCCAGACAGAAAGTATCATTAGCATGCCTCACGTCCCAACTGGTCTTACTCTAGCCTCAATCGTCAGTTCGGCCTGGGCAAGGGTCCTCTCACAAATCACAGGAGAAGAAGACGTCGTCTATGGATACATGATAGCCGGCCGCAACGCCAACATTCCAAACATTACGAAGATCGTCGGCCCCTGCCTGAACATCATCCCCGTCCGAGCACGAGTCCATCCAACAACTTCTGCAACTGACCTAGTGCGCGCAATCCAAGAACAATACATCGCACTCGGCGAAGCCGATTCAATGGGCTTCGACGATATCGTGCGCACATCCACAGACTGGCCAGCCGATGCGCATTACGACTCTGTGTTCCAGTACCAGAACCTGAATGAACACCCGGTATTTGATTTCGAAGGCACGGATTCCAGGCTGCATTGGTTTCAGAATCCTGATTCGGTACCGGCTATCTTGACTGTGGTGGCCTACCCGCTTGAGGATGGACTCAGGATTGTGGTTAGGGGTAATGAGCATATGATTACGCCTGAGGGTGCGGAGCTGATTAATAAATCACTCTGCGAGATGATTGGAAAAGTGTCTTCTTCGCTGCAGGAGGCGTGAAAAGATTTGGAGGGGATGAGATGAGGCAAAGGCTAATTAGAAGCAACTTGGGTGGAACATTTGGGATAACGAGAACTTGGGGTGAGCTGGTTTCTAGATACTAGCTACGGAGTTGTCTGGTTTTATTTTTCGGAGGCAGGTTTTCAGGGCTGATTTGACGTACTGGGTGTTGACTTCTCTACTAATTACAGAATATTATCATAAATGAGGCTGCTGAGATTTATCCCCAACGCTAGTGCTAGGGTAAACTTTCTCTCCATCTCATCATTATTCCATTATAGTCCTGTATCAGCTCGGGGCTATGGCAAACTTTAGCTGAAGGCCGTTCTATGGGGCTTATTTACAATTGGGGAGTTTGGATGGAGCTATCTGCATGGAATCAAATCATGCGAGGTCCGTTCTGTATTCAACAAACCAATCACAAGTGTCTCGCACGACAACGAGCGATTCCACTATGTCGAAATTTCTAAGAGTGCGACTGCTGGAGTACTTGATTTCTGCAGGCGGGTCGGAATCACACGATCTGTGTTCTTGCAAGTAGCTTGGGCTATGGTGCTCTCATATCTCACAGACGAGCCAGAAGTCTGCTTTGGATATCTGACATCCGGGAGAGATGCTCCAACTCAACGGGTCGATCGCATGATAGGCCCATTGGCAAATATGCTGATCAGCAAAATCAAGCTTAATCAGCCTGCTTCAGCTATCTTACAGCAGGCTTCGGATGATCCCATTCAGCATCTGATGCACCAACACGTGTCTCTGGCTCGAGTTCAGCATACCCTTGGCATCAAAGCGGGCCAGCGCTTGTTCAATACGGCGATGACCCTCAGAAATTCCGATCGATGCGATGAAAACAACGTACACGGGAAGATTAGCTTTGAATACCACGGTCACCAGGACCCACACGAGTTCGATATCCTCCTCAACGCACGTATCAACTCAAATGACCTTGAAGTTTCAATGCAGCTGCCACAGAATCACTTGGAGACAGAGACCACAGGCAAGCCGACGTTGGCGCTGACTTCAGCGATCAATGTTTTACTTTCCAGTGAAACGCTTTCTCGCCCATCCATAAAAGGTCAGCAAAACAAAGAGAACCTATTCACTACATTCAAACAAACGATGGTCAATTCTGCTCCCCAAAGAGGTTTGGATCTGATATGGTCCTGGAACTGTTCTCTGCCTGAGCCCATTCAACGATGCGTTCATGAAGAGATTCGCGCGGTTGCTCTACAAAATTGGAACCAACCTGCAGTTTGCGCGTGGGATGGTGACCTTACATATGGCCAGCTTGAAATGATGTCCACAAGAGTGGCAAACGATCACCGCGATCAAGGCATTGGGCGTGGCAGTATCGTACCCGTCTGCTTCGAAAAGTCAACGTGGATGCCTGTTGCAGCTTTAGATGTCATGAAAGCTGGAGCAGCGGTTGTAGCTCTCGATGTCACGCTGCCAGAGCGACGCCTCCAGGACATTATCAATCAAGTTCAGAGTGATATCATATTGGCATCAATAGCTCAGAGAGATCTCGCGGGGCGTTTGAGCGCCACAAAAGTTCTTATTATTCCGAACAATGATCAACAATCCGGCGACTCTGCACAGATGAACTGTGCCGTGGTGTCGTCACCAGACGACCTTCTGTATATTGTCTTTACATCAGGGAGTACCGGTACTCCGAAAGGGGCAATGTGACCCACGCGCACGTCTGTAGCATGCTTCATTATCAACGTGGGGTACTTGGACTCACTTCAGCAACACGGGTGTACAATTTCGCCTCATACGCTTTTGACGTTGCCTAAGATGATTTTTGCCATGCGCTTACCTGCGGTGGCTCTCTGTGTATACCGTCGGAAGAAGATCGGAAAAATAATATTGAAGCTTCCATGACTATTCTACGCGCAAATTACGCCCATGCTACACCCAAAATTCTCCGGCATATTGACTGGCGCAAAGCTTCTGGCATTTGCGTGATCAACTTGAGCGGCGAACCGGTCTCGCCATCTGATCGATCTGTCCTCAGCCGTGAGACGAAAGTCGTCAATGTATACGGCCCTGCTGAGACAAACGTCGTAACCGTTCAAGATCTTGACAAGCTGACAACTCAAGAAATGAGCATTGGCAAAGGATTCGGCGCCTCGACGTGGATCGTTGATTTGCAGAATACGGATGTGCTGACCCCTATCGGCGAGACTGGAGAGTTGTGGATCGAAGGACCACTCTCGGGCCTTGGATATCTTGGAGAGACTACTAGCTCTCGGAAAGCTTGGGTCGAGAATCCCATCTGGCTCACTCAAGGTACCGAAAGATTTCCGGGCCGTTCTGGGCGACTGTATCGCACAGGTGACCTTGTTCGATATGCCAAAGATGGATCTATCATCTACTGCGGTAGAGCTGATCGTCAGATCAAGATCAATGGACAGCGTGTAGAACTTGGCGAGATTGAGGTTGCTTTGCAAACAATTATCAAGGAGTTCGGACACGATTGGCATGTGGCTGTCGAGACCGTACAGCGTGTCTCGATGAAGATAAGCTCAGAAGTCACATAATGCAGGAAGCAAGTCTGCTCCGGGAACATTTATGCTCTGTTCTGCCACAGTTTATGGTTCCTAGAGCATTCATTCCCTTAACTGCGCTACCACTGACTCCAACCGGCAAAGTCAACTTGAGGGAGCTACAAGCGTATGGCTCGTCAAAATCTATTCCAGAGTGGATGTTCGATGAGAAGTGCTGTATCAAGATATGTCCAGCGATGAACGAGAGCGAAAAGGCAATCGTCCGTCTGTGTGAGGACATCCTTCGAACCCCTCAAACAGCGGCTATCAGTATGAATGACAATTTCTTTCGCATTGGGGGAGATTCCATCTTCGCTATGCGACTTGTTAGCAGAGCAAGAGAGATTGGGTATTCTCTGACAGTGAGGGATATCTTCAAAAACCCAGTCATCGCAGACCTTGCAAAGGTGGCTCAATCGCGGAAGTCTGCCAATGAGCTTGAGGTGACTCTTCCGGCGGCAGACAAACTTCTTGACAACTATGAATTGCGAGCCGAAGCAGCCTCTACCTGCAATGTTCGTGAGGAGCAGATTTCAGATCTCCTTCCCTGCACATCACTGCAAAGAAACTTGGCCTCCTGGACGAATCTTCAACCAACAGGACATTTCAGAACCACGCATAAGTTGAAGCTAAATCAGCATACCGATATACCCATGTTCAAGCGTTGTTGGAATATGGTTGCAGAACGAAACCCGATCATGCGAACTCGCTTAGCTGAATTACCCGAACAAGGTCATACGCAAATTGTTGTCGATGAAAGTCCTAAATGGATTGATTGCAACACGTTTGAAGAATATCAACAAGAGCTGGCGTTAAGACAGACGCCGCAGGGCTATTGACTCGTCAACCTTGCTCTCGTGATGGACTCTACTAAAAACTCCGTGTGGTTTCTCTGGGATTTGCATTGGGCTGCATATGATGGAGGGTCTCTTCGACTTCTTCTTGCCGAGGCAGAAAATCTGTACCATGGGCGAGCTCCTGACCCATTGAACGACATGCGTGTTTTGACGAATTCGCTTAGCCAGCTGGACCCTAAAGAGGTGGAGTCCTACTGGAACGATCAATTTTCGGGCCTGACTGCAGCTTCGCTCGAATTTCCACCAGATTCTCCCGACAGCACGCCACACCACGACCATGACTGCTCCGTTCTATTGAAAAACTTCAGCTTCCAGTCCACTGGCTTTACAGCTACAACCTTGATCCGTGCAGGACTTGCAATTATGCTTGCTCGTCGTTTGCGGACAGATCGGGTCGTTTTTGGCGCCACTGTTACGGGCCGACAAGGCTCAGCCGCCGGGCTCGATCGCGTGGCTGGTCCAGCTTTTACAACCTTGCCCATCTGTTTGTCTAACGAATCCGACAAGACAAAAATGCATGGTCTGTTGGAGAAGATACAGTCACAGACGATGAACATGATCCCGTTCGAGCAAACCGACCTGGAGCACTATCGGCATCTCATTCCTGGTGCTGAAATTGCATGCGACTTTAAGGATCTGTTGGTAGTCCAGTCGCAAATATCACTGCACGACGCGCGAAATCGTGATCCAGACCTTAAATCCATCTTTACTGATGGTTTGAAAGCAGGCAAAGACGCTCTTGTTGAGCTTGGATGGCGTTCGGGAAGACGGCTTCCAATGTTTGTCGAGTTTCAGCTTCAGAAAACAGGCGAACTCGTATTACGCTTGCGTTTTGACTCAAGAACAGTAGACAAAAGCCTGTTTGAGTCCTTTTTGCAGGAACTGGAAAGGGAGATATCGAACCTGACGAACATTGCGACAGGCTCTTTGAAGCATTACTAATAAAGCATACTGGACTCACGCAAGAGAGGACTGTCATTCTCTCTAATCTCATCAAAGGGTAAACCGGGGGTCACATTAGTTTCCAATGTAATTCTTACTTTGGTTATATTAGGGTTCATCAGTAAAGAGAACCTAGTTCCGCAGAAATTCAAGACTTAAGAAACTGAGATTAGAACGACTCTCGTTTCGTCATGCATTGAAGTGAAGTATCTTAACCTTACTGAAATAAAACTTAGATACTTCTCTCATTTCCACGGAACCGGCGTATTTTGAATCTTGAGGCCATACCATTTCACACTGTTGCCAGTCTAAGAACTATCATATAGAATTTGTTCCGTCACTCCTTAAGAAAATAAAGCGTTCAGGCTTTAACATTGCGAGCTAGACTTCCCAGCAGTTGAGCCAGCGGCCAAGAAATTGCCCTATGCACGCGGAGTTAGACGCGGGTCAAGTTTGGTAGTATAAGGCGCCATGCATGCTTAATATAGCGTATCACTTTTGAGCTACGTGTTAAGCATTTAACCTATAATCAGGTTCAGAAAGTGCTAGAACGCTCTCGTCCTGAGCAAGACGTAAGGCGAGATTAATGCGCTGCACTACGCCTAGATCAATTTAGAAAGCACAAAGCAAGGACAACTAACGGTCTATACATACTTAGCCTTAGCAATCTTCTTATAAGTGATCTGACTAGAGGAGCCAATAACTACTTCAATCCTGCCTTCTTTTCCTACAAGACTACAGGCCTTCTTACATAATTTGCTTGAGAACATCTTGAACCAGCGTTTTAGCTTTAACATGCACCGGCATAAGAGCAGGTGTAGATAGGCGACATGTGTCAGCAATAGACAACACCATTTTTGCACATGCAAAGCCTAAGATTCCGGCCTTTGTCGCATGAATTTCCAGGTGCTTCTACTAGTCTTCTAGTTCAATTTCAGTGAGGAGTTGTGTAGGCTAGGGCATAGCTGTGACAGTAGTAGCTATAAGAAGAGAGAGGATAACAGACTTCATTGTAGAGGAATTTTTGATTTATTAACAGAGCTTCCATGTTGCAGTGACGTTTAAAACAGCAATAAGAGGTTGGGTAGTAGTGTAGGATAGATACGTGCAGAGATAAAGTTGTAGACTATATATCTCAAAACTAGCACCCAAGAAGTTTGCGCAAGAATTGTCTAAGTCAAAATCCAGATTACTAACAGAGTAGGAAAGAATGGAGGTAAGCGGCAGGTTAATTCGGGAAGGTACTTGGTTTAGTGGAGGGGCTTGGGTAGTCACGTCTCCCGAGCTTGCTGTACAGGCTTGTCAAGAACATGACCTTTCTAAGCCTCTCATCCTCATTCCCTTCTTCGCACCCTTTGCTGGCGGCCCCAATCTCTTTGACATGAACGGTGCTGAATGGAGGCGGTCAAGAGCTCTCTTTAATCCCGGATTCAGTGCCAACGTCATGCTTGAAAGTACGCCGCACATCATCGAGGAAGCAGAGGTGTATGTGACACTTTTGTGTGAGCATTCAGCAAAGGGCAACACCTTCTCGCTAGACGAGCTGACATGCGACTACATGATGGACGTGATCGGAGCGATTACAATGTGAGTGCTCGTTGGCTGCAAGATGCTTTTGTTCTAGTATTAATTATGTCAGAAATGCTCGCCTCCGTTCTATGACCCGACACCTTCCCGGTGTCTTCTTGCGTGACAAAAATGGCAATAAATTCCCCACTGAAGGTCTCATCATATGGATTGTTCAGGGCGCCATACAGCGTAACCCAGACTACTGGCCTGAACCGCATAAGTTCCCTCCTGAGCGTTGGCTGGTAGAGTCCGACCATCCGTTGTATCCGCCAAAAGGTGGCTGGCGGCTTTTTGAACACAGTCCTCGCAACTGCGTCGGCGAGACCCTCGCTATGCTGGATATCAAGATCACAGTGGCAATGACGGTGCGTGAGTTTGATATGCATGATCAGTATGCCGAGTGGGATCGGTTGCACCCGTCATCTGGTGTTTAGACAGTATTTGGGGAGAGGGCATACCAAGTTCCTCAAGGAGCAGCTCATCCGGTTCATGGCTTCCCATGTAATGTCACGACCAGAGATTCAAGTTAAAGTGGCTCTAAGAGTATGATGATCGGCAATGGAGTTTGATGGGTTGCTTGGTCAAGGGCCGTCGAGGTGGTGTCAATATCACGTCTGCTAGTTTGGATCGCTGTGGTTTCCAATTTCTGAACTGATCGATCCATCAAAGTGGAGTTAGTATGTAGAAATAACACATGGATAAGAGTTCAGGTCAGCCTAGAAGTACAGTAAGATCAAGATGCAAACTCGGTTATCTACCTCGGCTCGGCTTTGATGCTGCTAAACCCCTTCTGATACGGCAAGCGTCCAAGTCGGCTTTACAACTAGGCGGAGTACTACATACATCAACGGAACAGCGTTCATTGCAACAACATCGTAAACAGTATACACTAGAAGCAATGTCATGGCCAGCTGTATCTTACCCGCTCAGGGCAATGCGTCCCAAGCTCTCAAAACCACATGCCCAACTTTGCTCTCTCAGATGCCATTTCTCAACCACACCTCGCCCACGTATCATGGAAACCACTGGCTTCACCACCACACAGCTTGAAGTGCGCGAAGCCATCTTCGCACTATGCTCTCAATTCCCCGACAGCTACTGGCGCACGCATGACGACACCGCTCAAGACCCATCGTCCTTCCACGCCGCCATGGCAAAAGGCGGATGGCTAGGCATCGCACTGCCAGAGCGCTACGGCGGATCAGGTCTGGGCATCTCAGAAGCAACCATGATGATGCAAACCATCGCCGAGTCTGGCGCTGGCATCGCCGGTGCGCAAGCCATCCACGCAAATGTGTACGCCACCCAGCCCCTCGCCAAATACGGCAGTGAAGCACAGCTCAGAGACACGCTCCCCAACATCATCAACGGCCAGTACCGCACCTGTTTCGGCGTCACAGAACCCAACTCGGGCCTCGATACCCTGCGGCTGACCACGTTTGCCAAGAAAGACCAGCAGCATGGATACAGCATCACCGGCCAGAAAATCTGGATCACATGTGCCCAAGTCGCGTCGCGCATGATACTGCTCGCGCGCACCAAGGCGCGAGAAGACGTACAGAAACCAAGTCAAGCACTGAGCATGTTCTGCATCCCGCTCGACCGGTCTCCCGGCTCGGGCTTGGACATGCGCCGCATCAAGAAGATGGGCGGCCGGGCCGTCGACGCGAACGAGGTCTTTTTCGACAACTACAAGATCCACGCCGACACGCTCGTCGGCAACGAAGGCGAGGGGTTCAGCATCATCCTGCACGGCATGAATGCAGAGCGGTGTCTGCTGGCGGGCGAGGCGCTGGGACTGGGCTATGCGGCACTAAGCAAGGCGAGCGAGTATGCGAGGCAACGAACGGTTTTTCAGCGCCCGATTGGCATGAACCAGGGCATTGCCCATCCCCTTGCCGATGCGTACATGCAGCTGGAAGCGGCAAAGCTGGCCACGTACCATGCCGCGAGGCTGTACGATGCGAGCAAAACCGACGACTCGATACGCCAAGATGCCATTGGCGTCGCGGCAAACAGTGCAAAGTATCTTGCAGCCGAAGCGGCGTTTACGGCGTGCGAGAGAGCGGTACTGGCCCATGGCGGCATGGGATATGCACACGAATACGACGTAGAGCGTTATCTCAGAGAGTGCTTTGTACCGCGCATAGCACCCGTAAGCAGAGAGATGATATTGAATTATATTGGCGAAAAGGTTCTCCAGCTACCCAGGAGCTACTGAAGTGGGCAAAGGGATAAACAGAACGACATTGTTGGAGCTCGTAATGCATATACATACATGTCCAACAAAGCGAGGCTACTGAGCAAGAGCAAAAAAAAGAAGAAGAAAGCGCCATTCCAATGCTACACTCGTATATCATACGCAACATGAATGGCAAAAACCATATCTAATCGTTTCCATCAAGAATCAAACGCTGCTTGTAGCGCATCAATGCAACCAGCCCATTGCGCCTATACACCGAATACCGCCGTCACGAAAAGCCTGCTCATTCACGTTCAGGCCTTTTCCCCTCTAGCCTCCTCCAGAGGATCCTCAACGCGCTCTTGTATCAAGTCGACCTGCTTGACGGGATGCAGCAACACTGCTGGAAGACACATGCGGCCTTCATGAGCGAGCTCGTACTCCTCGCCACCATCGTTGTCAACTTTGTAGCCGAGCCAACGCTTCCACAGGTTTGGCGCAAAGCCTGCGTGGTAGTACCATGTGGTGCCGAGGAAGTTGTGTTGCCTCTCGTCGGAGAAGACTGAAAGGCGAGCCCCTCCCGAGGCGCCGTTGCGACCATTGTTAAAAATCGCAGCAAGGTACTGGGTGGGCCACTTGCGATCAATGAAGACAGGATGAGGTGCGTACACAGCTTTGAGACCGTGGTGGAGAGCACACGAGGCGGGCCACATCTCGCTAAACATGGTATGACGGAAATTGGATTGCTCACGGTGCATTGTCTCGAGGAGTCTCCTTGACAAGCGTCCAGAGGTATTGATGGCTGTTCGTCGTGGTGGGCGACCATTCTTGATATCATAGCCAGTAGTATCATCGGCCAAGATCCAGTTGGTGTGTTCAGGGTCAAACAGGGGATTGAACACAATGAGATCTGCAGGCTCGCCTACGCCCCATTGATACTTGTCCTCGGCCATGGTGGTGTTGGGCTTCACGGCAGGGTCAATTTCGATATCTGGGTAATCGTCTGGAAGCTCGGGGCCCCAGACTGCCTTCTCGGGCTTCTGCGTTTCTAAGCCAGGGACGTGGGGGTTTGGTGGGAGATGCTTGGACCATCTGTTCGCCTGGCTGTTGGTGCCGTGCTCGGTCTGCACGCGTACCATGTGCTTGAAATCCTCCCAAGACTCATGTACCGAGGGTACATAGAAACGCGCATTGCGCTCCCATAGTCCTTTGCGAGGCTGGGCCGTCGTCCACTTGGAGACCTGTTCGAACAGATGGTAGTAGTGTCCAGTGTACCGAACATCCATCTCCCAATGCCAGAAGTAGTCATATTCGGGATGCTGGTGGGCGAAGTAGGTTACTGGCATGAAGGTGGAACGATAAGCACCATGCACAGGTAGGCCGCGGTAATTGGATTCTTCAAGACCTCCGTAGATCAAACCCATCTGCCGTTCTGACCAGAGAGTGCCCATGCCAGCAAATTCAGGAGGCAGCGAGTTCTTGAGAACTTCTTGATACACCTTCTCATCAGCCCATATCTGTTTGTTATCGTCCTTGACGTGGATGAGAAAGTGGACCTCATATTCGCCTCCCGAGGAAAGACTGAGCTCGGAAATGAGAGCGCGGAGATACATAAGATCCTCGTCGTCATACTGGTAGTCCCACCATGTTCTGATGAGGACTGCGGTACGCGGAAGAAGGGTATTGTGCGCTGTCTTTGGCTGCTCGCGGGCTGTGCCGTCAAGAGACGATTTATCTTCGGAGTTCGCGTCACGCTTGCGCATGTTCTGGAAGCTAGGGCGCTGGGTGGTGGGCTGTTTCTCAAAACGGCCCTTGTTCTTCTCCAAACATCGGTTGACAGCGTCAGCCCAATTGACTTTTCGAAAGTCGACCTCGGCATCGGTTTTCCAAACATCCTCAATTCCTTCCCGGTCACCCTCCATACCGGCGCCTGTGCCGCCCCGCCGCTTGCTATAACCCATTCCGTATGGACCCAGTCGGCCAAAGCGCTCGAAACAGACGTCGTTTCTCAATCCTAGTGTCTCGTAGCTTCCAATGACATTGTCTGGCATGCCTTCAGGAACACCCTTGTATGCTCGCAGTCCCGGCACCTTAATAGTGTCGTTCGCATCAATGTAACATGTCTCAACGGGCCCGTACTTGTCCACATAACTTGCGCCGCTGTAATCGGGGAAAGGGTCGAAGGGTATGGAGTCGGCAATGTGCGCGCCTTCTGATCTCCGCTCCTTCACTCCATCCTTGGGCTCCGACGCCGGAAGCTCAGGATCGATATCCTGCCTAGTTGGGTATTCGGGAACATTTTTTTCCCGGCTGACTAGCGAGCGGATTCCGCCGTGGTATCTCTTCAGGAACGGGAAGCTCTCCCACACGTTCGGCGGGGGCGGGGGCTTATGCAGACCGAGCTCTGTGCTTCTTATCGATTCCCAACTGCTGCTGAACAAGAACCAGATGAACAAGAGCAGAGTGGATGCTATAGCCAGCCCAAAGTATCTCGTGCACGCGCGCGGGTTTCTATAGCTGTATGCACTCACAGTGGGTCTCGAGGGTGCTCTTCGATGGGATTTGGGGGGCCGCCGAAGTGGGCGTGATTCAATATTGTTTGGGTTCTGGTCGTATGCGCCAGACGAGTGCCGTGAAGAAGACGGACTCGATGTGTCGGAAGACAGATAGGCTTCGTAATCATCGCTGTCATGGCCTTTTTCGTTGTACCCGCCCTCCTCAACATCGCGCTCGGCGATGGGCACCTGGTTGTAGGACTGGGCTTTCTTCTTGCCCACCGATAAGGGGCGGAAGCCGAGCATCTCTTCTCGCTTCTGATGCGATTGCGACTATCGCATGTGCGGTGTGCGGTGTGCGGAGTGTTTGCGGATGCGATTGCGTTACGGACTGGATGCGAAAAACGCCGGCGGGACAGGCCACTTGCAGTCTCGTCACTTGTGCAACGGCCAGCAGCGTCGTGGAAGAAGTACCGAGTTGTTGAAAAGAAAATCGTGATATTCGTATCAATGCGTCGAGTGAAGCGTAAAATGATGGTACACCGTAACGAAGCCTAATACCAGGGTACACGTCGGCAGGCGGAAAGATTGCCGCCACACTAAACAATTGGCCGTTGGCGCAACAACCACAGCCACGACCCCTGGCGGTATTCGTCACCCCAGCATCAGCGTCACTTGTATGCCTCGCCAACACTCGTTCAAGGAGTTGCCCTCCCTCTACAGCAACGTCTTCCTTAACACTAAAGGTTGATCGTGGACGACCATGCAACAGAGGCTGATTTTGTAGTCTAGCCCCACCCAGTAACCTGCTCATTCAAGTTTGCGCATGACTGACATTTATGGTTTGAATATTTCCCTCGCATTTCCACGTTATCTTCCTGCATATCTCGTCTGCAGTTAGTCTGCATCGATAGCACACATAGTCGCTTGAGGAAGTGGTGGAATGTACTGAACAACCTTCATACTGCACTGGCCTTAGAACCACCATTCGTCCTGCAATACCAATCGAAGCTCAATTGCCTCAATGCCACAAATATCACTCTTGGCCATCGAGAGATCTGGTCTGGATCCTCGATGATTGGGTAGGCATAAACCCTTCTACTAGGTGATCTTTTCACTTCCACCCTCGGATGATGAATTCTTTTCTATGTCTATCAATCCTTGGAACATTCCCATCGACAGAGCTTAACACCGCCGAATTCGTTCAATTCGATTCCCCCACTCAGATAACCAATCTACCCACCGCAGAATCAATCTTCAATCCTTCCCTAACACTCTCCTAAAAGCAAACATACTCCAAGCCTGTTGCGCGCGGACCCCCACACGGCTCCGTTACTGTGCACCAACCCCCCTTCATCTCAGCCGCGCTGGATCTTGCATCTGCAAAACAATTTTTTTGTATACGAGCTGGCCCAGCACCGATACCATCATAACACACATCCCGTCCTTGCCAAATAAGGGAAAGCAAGCTGCGGCTGTTGATATGGGGAATAGGCCCGGCTTACGGCCGACGTCACATCAATCTTACACACGCATTTCCCCGTATTACATTTGGACGACGGGCTGCGGCTGTGTCAAGGAAAGAAGGAAGGAAGGAAAGAAGAAGGAAGGAAAGAAGGAAGGAAGGAAGGAATGAAGGCAGTTGAATGTGGCGGTGATCCGAGGGTAAGTATACTCTGCCCCTATGCTTATTGCTAGAATAGACTTTGCAGCATCGAAGTAAGTAAGACGCACATGACAACTACGAATCTACTCAAGGGGAAAGGAAAGGAAAACTTTGAATCTAGATAGTAGGCAGTAGGTACCGAGATCAAAGTAAAAAAAAAAAAGTACAGAGCTGAAGCAGAGTGGGAGGAGCGGATGAATCGACATGCACAAGGAGAGCGAGGTAAAAAGGGCTGATATTGTTTGTGAGAGAAATCCCAACGGACGAACTACGTACCTACAACCATGTACTCGGTAAAAAGACTCGAACATCATGTATTGAAATTACATAGAATTTTTTTTTGGGCACAAAACAACATGTCACAGGTGGAAACTGATACTAAGTAAATCTTCTCGGTAACAAGATAGATATTTGCAGAGCGATAAAATAAAAGTATATACAGAAAGAAGCATTAAACTACGGCAGGACTCATTCCCCACCCCCCCCCTTTTTCTCGGAATATTTACAGACTTATAGTCCCAAGATCAAAAAAGGCGCCGCTTAGATTCTTCCGTAACCAGCAGAGTTGGCAGCGTTCTTGGCGGTGGAAGCAGAGGCGGCAGCAGCAGGGCTCTTGCCAGAGAAGCCACTGATAACGCTGGTGTCAGAGCCAGCCATCTGGCCAGAGCTACCGTAAGCGTTGGGCTCACAGTTGCGGCCGAAAGCGCTCTTGCAGGCGGCGCCACCGGAGGCAAAGACCTTTCCGGCGAGACCGGACTGGGAAGCCTCCTTGACATTCTGGAAAGCGTTGCCCTCGGCGACAATCTTGGCACCGGCGTCAGCCTCGAAAGCGTGGCCAGAGTTGGCGTAGAAGTAGTTGTTGACGGCGTGGAGAAGGGTGTTGCCGGCGACCTTGGGCGAACGGCCAGAAGTGTGGTGGATGTAGTTGCCCTTGAGGGTGACCATGTCGTTGCTGCCGGTGAGGTACAAGCCCCAGTAGTGGTGGCCGTCGCAGGTGGCAGACCAGGCAGAGGCTCCGTTGATCTCGTTGTTGGTGATGCTGACACGGCCGGAAGCGCTGTTACCGAGGACAATGTGCTGGCGGGCAATGAGGTCGGTGGTGCAGTGGTCGATCCAGATCATGTCAGCTATAGTTTGTTCGATTAGAGACTGTTCGTAGCATTGGATACCGATCGCAACTTACCACCGTCAACAGTGATGGCATCACCACCCCAGACGTATTGAGGGTTGATGTCCGTGAAGCGGACGTTTTGGATGATGATGTTCTTGACGCCGTTGACCATACGGATACCCTTTCCCTTGATTACACCCTTGTTGCCCTGTCCGATCAAGGACTTGTTGGAGCCAACAGTGATACCAAGCACACCAGCCTTGTCATAGGTGATGCTGCCGACCTTGGGCGCATCCTTCTGGTAGTTGTCGCACCATCCGTCCTTGTTGATGGCGATCTGGCATCCCGAGCCAGTGCCCCAGGGACGGCAACCAGCCGAGGTGACCTTGCCCTCGGTACCGGTGAAGTCGAAAGTCTTAGTAAGGACAATAGTGCGAGCCTGCGAGTCTCCGAGGTAGCTGATCAGCTCAGCGGTAGTCTTGGGGTAGACAGGGGCGGCCTTGCCACCACCAGTGACGCCTATTTGAGTATAAGTATATATTCTGAAGGCAATGCAAGGGCAAACATACCCTTGGCGAAACCCTCAGCAGCGCCCTTGACGGCATCAGCTGCGCTGACAGTGGTAGCGAAAGCCGCCGCAACGGCGACGAAGAGTGAGTACTTCATGGTTACGTTCTTATTGATTGAGAGGCAGAATGAATGGATAGCAAACACAGTTTGCTAGAGAAAAAAAAAAGATTGTGTGGTTGAATGGGACGGAAAGTGAATGAAAAGACGCAGTTGGATGAGTTCTCTAACCGTTGAAAGGATTCGCATCTTTATAACAAACGGGACTTGAAGGAGGTTGCTTGAAGCCCGCCCCACTGTCTAATCAGACAAACGATCCTTCCGCGCGAATACTGGGGCCCTGACGACGGTTCATCACCAAGTGCGGGTAGGCGTCGGAAGTCATGAGTCGTGCCTTGAGCGTCGGACGAATTCTACCAGTATTCTGGAACGGAAAAATATGTTTTTAGGTTAGGGAAACCCCACAGGATAGAGTGCACTGAGCAGCATAGAATTGGTGTACTCTGGAACAGGGTATTCCCGTCAGACGGATGTTTGCAAACGCCGTATAGATTGCTGGGGCCATAGCGTGGTACGCCTCGGGTTGCGCGAGGCTAGCTGCTGGTGTTTCATGTCAACCTGATGGGCTGGTGCAAGGCCCACAAAATCACGCCTGGTTCAGTTTAGCTGGGAACATGTATATTGGCCTGGTGAGGGTTAAGATGAGGGAGGAGATATGTTCAGGGCCCAGAATGCATGGAAATGCGACATGGGGCACTGATCGAGGATCGATTTGTCCGATAGGTGGAGTTTTCCAAACGTCAAACATGGTTACGCCATGCGATTCGAAACAATGTTGAACTTTCGAGTTTGGCATCTTTGAGTTTTATGCCACAGGTAGATTCGACGACGTATGCACAAAGTTTCCTAGGGTCGGTACTTGAGGAGTGTCGCTAGGGGAGTATGAACCTGTTCCGTTTGTCTAACCTGATAGCTCACCAACTAGCGACGCAAATGTATCGTGCTATAGAGATACATATGTACAGTGAAGCCAAAAAGGCCCGATGGCTGTATCATCGAATGTCGTACACTTTGCCGGATGGAGCGACACGGCAATGGTTGATGGCCAAGAAGGGGGTTAAGGAGCATTGCCAGTGGGAGGAGTGAAGCTGGAACGCCAAGACGACAGAGCGCAGCCGCATTCGGACAAGCCCTGCCGAGCTGGCTGTGCATGTTCTAGTTCCCTGTCAGTTACTAAACAAACACCACCGAGCGGAGTAACCCTGAACCCAGCAATCCTCCCCACTGCGCGCCTCGTCCAGTCACCTAGCCCAACGTCATCGTACGTAGCTGCGAAGAGCAAAAGTCCTTGGGGCAGCCATGTCGTTCCAAACCCATAGCACCAGCCAATACCATCGCGGCCAAAACAATGGGTACGCTGCAGCACCTCGATATCGCAGCCAATCGCCTGGGGACAGCCAGCATCACGCTGCGTCTTGGGCGTCAGACTACATTTCCGAGCCCGTGTACTCCGATTCTGACGACTACATCAACCCGCAGGATCCACGCCCGTCCCCCGGTCCCGCGCGGTATGAGCGGCCCTTCTCGATGAGTTCATCCTACAGTCCCGGACAAAGAGGGGCTAATAATGAACGCTGTTATTACACTTCTTCGCCATACCAGCCACAGTGGCCTACGCGATCCCGCTACCGAACCCCGTCTCCTGGTTCAGATTACATCGCGCAACCCGCACAAACAGAAGATGATTATATTGCTACGCCGGCCAAATTAATGCCCGGTGCCTTTGTGGACGACACACCAGACTACGGCAGTGGGTACACTGAGTATGGACCTGACGATAGCTCACCGCTTCAACACTCTGCTCCAAAACACTACGGCAGAGACTATTCACCGCCTCATCGCCCTACTTCTTCCAAGGACTACGACGATTACCGCGCAATAGACAGTCGGGAACCCGACTTCAGAAACAGCAACTGGGATCGCAAGCATGATTCCCTGCGTATCCTAAGCCGTAGCCGTAGCCGTAATAATGGTCTCAAACCGCATGAATTAGAAAACTTCCAAGAAGCCAGACAATTCCTCGAGCGATTCCGAGCGCTCGATATACAAGGCCCTCGACGCACTGCTCACCCTGACGCTGCAAACTCCAGTGATGAGGACCGGGATGACCGCAGCCTCCGCTCGCATCGAGGCGGCTCTTCCAGAGACTGGCATGCTAGGCGCAGCTTGGTCCGACAAAGCAGCTACGAGAACAATATTCGCCATTCCGCAAATGACTTGGACAGGCCTTCGTATCGCTTCTCCCACCCACCTCCACGCGATCCTTCCGCAGAACCCAATGCCAGATACAGCCCAGCCCGCCAAAGCAGGCTCGACCGCTTCGAAGCCCGTCCAAGCTACCACTACAACCACCATCACCACCACCACCGTTACCAAAATGACTCAGACGTAGCTTCGTATCGCAGCGCCTCATTCTCGGGCCACGTCTCTCGCGCTCCATCCACCACACCGTCGTACGTCACTCCCGACCCATCGCCCACTCGCTCCTACGTATCTCGCTCGCGTTCGCGCTCGCGCTCGCACTCAGTTGCCCGCGGTCGTCCCAAACGCCATCACACCGCCCGCTCCCGCTCTAGCTCCGACAACGGCATCGGCGAGGGAAGCGATTACCTCCCCAGCGACGACGAAGACGCCGATGCCGACCGCACAAGCCTCAGCGGCGATGAGGACAGGCACCGGTATAGCGATGATAATGGTGTGGGAGAGGGCAGCGATTATCTTTCTAGTGATGATGGTCATGGTAACAACGACAGGGTGAACTATAGATATCCTGGTGCTGTGCCGTATAGGAGTAACATTAGAGCAAATGACAGTTATGGAGTTGAGATCAAACGCGGATGGGGGATGTGAGGTGGGAAATATGCTTGGTGTAGTTGAGCGGGGGAGGTGCTTTGGAGAGTTAGTAAGGATAAATACAAGCCATGAGCTTTGTCATTTCATGTCAAATCGTGTAGCATATAGCGTACTATCTCCCCCAACTACTATGTTTTTTTTCTTTGGTCTGATCAATCCACCACCAATCTTCTCAAAATACAGCTTGACGTCTCGAGGCCGTAGAAATCAAAGACTTGATATTCATTCCCTCAAGAGCAGAGTCATTTTGCTGTGAGTTGACAGGCCTCCCCTTCCCTTCCTCCTTTTTTTCCCCTTCTCTCCTTTTTCGCTCGGCACAACTAGCGTGTTCTCACGATATCATGGAAACACACACACACACGTCCACATAGACAGCCTTTGCTCTCCACCAATACAATGCATGCATGCTGATTACCCAGATAGCTCAAACGCCTCATTGCGTAATATGATACAATACTTGCGCTCTCTTTCCTCTCCCCACCCGTGAACTCGCTAAGCGCTGGTAGTAGCAGTAGTTGCCTCAGCCGCATCGGGGACACCAGCTGTAGCCATCATGTCTGGCGCTACAAGTTCAGCCGTTGACATGGGACCGTTTGGCCAGGGTTTGCCGAGGGCATCCTGGACACGGATGATTTGGTTCTTGGGGCCGGGTACACATCCTTTTTTGGGTTCGTGTTAGTCACAATGCTCTCTCTTGGTTTCTCTCTCTCTCTCTCTCTTGATGTCATTCTAACCACGCGTCTTTGCCTCTGCGATATGGCGAACAAAAAGTACGTACCAGTTACAACAACGATTCCATTTGGTTCGTCGACTTGCAGGACCCTCAGGTTCTTAACCGTCACACTCTCGTTGCCCATGTTACCGGGCATACGCTTTCCGGGTAGCACACGCGAACCAGAGCCTTGAGAACCTCCGGCCGAACCCATACCACGGTGCATGAGCGATTGACCGTGAGATGCAGGTTGTCCGCCAAAGCCATGACGTTTCATGCCCTAATTTCAACAGTCAGTCCTCAGTATTGTCGTTGTCTTCTTTTGCCATGTATATGTGTGTATGTGTGCGTGGTCCCAACTTACACCAGCGAAGCCCATACCCCTACTTATCGCCTTGACATCCACCCACTGCCCTTGTGTGAACCAGTTCGCCCCAACCGTCTGTCCCACGGCGACTTGCAGGCCCGCCTCGTCCCGCACCTTGAACTCGGCTACCCATCTCTTGGGACTGACCCCAGCACCTGCAAAATGGCCCAGCATCGGCCGCGTGACATTGCGAGCTTCCTTCTGCCCCGCACCAATCTGTACTGCCCAGTAACCATTCTTGTCTCTTCGCTTGTGCGCTACAACTTCGTTTCGATCTAGTTGCAAAACTGTGCACGCTGTCCTCTTGCCCGTTTCCTGGTCATATACAGACGTCATGCCCTTTTTGATCGCGAGCAGGCCGGTTCGTAATGGCGTACTATGCGCCTTGCGCTCGAGTGCGGCCGTTGAGGTGCTGTTCAGAGCTGTCTTTGCGGGATCGTGTGCGAATCGGTCGGGTTTAGGTTTGAAGGTAGATTTAATGGTACGGATGGATGTGTATGCGACTGCTGGTCGTGATATTTGAGCATTTTGCTGCACGAGACATCGTGCCGATGCTGGCAGGAGGAACGCAGGAGGCGGGAGCCCCCAATTGAGGGGTACTTTGGGCGGCATTGTTGTAGCAGAAACCCGATGGCACAGCGTTGATGTTCGCCGCGGACATTTTGCAAATCCGCGCGGGCCTCACGCTCGGCGCACGGATCACGTTACGCACGTGAAGCAGCGTTCAGCCTCCCGACATGCGCTAGACTAACGCATCTAATGACTGTAGCCTAGTAGGCCCGTACGAGTCATGAGTAGTCGTACGTAGCATGTAAGTGTACTGCAGGTTAAGAAATTGCTATATTCTGGTTGTAATGCCATGTCCTGCAGGCTTAATACCAAGATGCAATAGGAGACTTCACAAGTCAGATACCGCCCGTTGTCCTACGTACACTATGTGTTCTCGTTACTCCTCATACCCTTCAAACCCTACAATAAAACACAAAAACGCGTAGCAATGGGTATCCTCCGGTTTGTAAAACGCCACTAACTCCAGGCACCACACAGTGGTGTATAATGTGACATAAAAGTCCGGTATGAAATGAGCTGCATGCTCTCAGTGTCTTTATAGCACGAGATCGATGCTTGAAAAAACAGGCGAAGACTTCTCTGGGCTGTTTTTTTGTTGATAGATCAGACTCAATTGGGCAGAATATTAGCAGGGTTTCCCTGAGCCACGCAATTGGGAGGCAACGTCTGTCACAAGTTAGTAACTATACTAGAAGCAATCAGGTTGGGTTGCAACATACATGAGAAACGACTGAGCCTGGGCGCACAATTGTGTTTTCACCAATCTTGACCCCTGCCTCGATAACACAGTTGTCGCCAATGTACACGTTCTCCCCAATATGTACCTCCTGTGCAATCTCCGTCCCATTGCTGCCCTTCAGAGACTTGATGTCAGTCGGCGTCTTGAGGGTTTGTATTGTGACTCGGGCTCCTATTTTAGTGTTCCGTCCAATGCAAATCCTCGCAGAGTCGTGAAGATGGCAATCGGAACCAATAACCACATTGTCGGCAATGTTTAGATGGTAGCCGTAGTCACAAGTAAACGGCGCAGCAACGTAGACGTTGCTACCCAAGTGGCTAATGACATCGTTGGCGTCTTTTCGAGGCGGGATCCATCTGGCTGCCAGGATGGTTTTGAAAAGGCCTTCCCTTGTCTGCTTGGAGAATTGATTCGAAGCATAGGCTGTGTTGTTGAAGTTTTGCTGGGCTCCCATGCATTGGTGGCGCTCATCAATCAGGATCCTGTCGAAAGGGAGAAAAGGCTCCCCTGCAAGCATCTTGTCTTTTTCGGATTTGTACATGATGGAAGAGGCTGGTGGGAAGCGCACTGGTGACTGTGCAGGGGGTATAGTAGTTGACAATGGCGGGGGAGGGCGAGGATGGTGTTGTGTCACATGATGCTGCTGCTGCTGCTGCTGCTGTACAACTGCCTTGCAAGCTCTACATAGATATTAGCTGATGATTTCAAAGGCGGTTTGAGACTTCTGGAGCACATTGGATAAGAGGGCCAAGTGGTGCAAATACCGATCTGAAGCTTGATATATTCGGACTTCATTGGACGACCCGATCGCAGGCACAGAAAGAGAGAGAGAGAGAGAGAGAGAGAGAGAGCAATAATTACTTACAGGACAGGCGCAGGAGCAGGAGCAGGACTGCTAGTAGGAATGTGGCTCATGTTATGAGGAGCACGGTGGTAAACACGAGAACTTTGCTGATGAAGTGGTTGTTGTGGCATAGATGGTGCTGGATGTTCGTGACTTAGGTGTCTCTCGTGCTGATTTGGCGGGGGTTGCGCATACTGTACAGGGGCTGGTGGGGGAGCCTCCGGTGGGTAAGGGGCGCGAACTGGTGGCGGCGGTGGTGGTGTCGGCTCGGGCCAGTTGTTCCAAGGTTTACGATCCTGGCCGTTTGTTGAACGAATGTCAGGTGGTAGATAGGCGGCTTCAGTGCAGTGAGGCGCGCAGTGCGGTATATGAGGGCGATTGCAACCTGGACACGCTGGTATGGCAGAAAGCCTCTCTTTGGCCTGCAGTGCAGGCGGGGCTTTTGCAGGCCCATTCTTTGTCCAAGGTACTTTATTGGCATAGCCCTCACAGACAAAGCCACCTCGAGTGCAGTTGTTGCCTGTTCAGAGGGTTAGATGAATGCAAGGGCTAGATAGGCGCTTGAAAGACGGTAGTGACTGACATTCTGGTTTGGCTTCATCGCACTTCTTCTTTCGCCTTCTGCAAGTACCACAACCTGTTTTGGTGCGATTGGCGAATTGCTACAGACAATTAGCTAGATGTAGGGACGGATGGCTGAACCACTTACCCTCTTGCGCTTCTTCAGCTCTACTTGGACACCGGCGCGAGTAACTTCGGTCGCGTTTGCGTCATCTAGCTCAGTTTCGCCTGCACTGCCGATGCGGGCACGCGAGTCTGATGAAATGCTAGGGCGGGTGGGCTCAGTGGGGCGAGGCTCACGGTGGTCAAAGTGCTGATGGCAGGTATGAGGCAGTTCACGAGGCTCTGTTTGCCAACGTCGCTCAGCATCTGGACGACCCAAGGGTGGCAGACTTGGTTGCTGGGGCGCATCCATACTGGTGTGCGTCTCACGGCTCATAGGCGGGAAGGGGTTTGGTAGTTGGCGCGAACCGGCGGCTAGCTCGCCGGGGCTGCGGCGAACAATAATGTTGTCCTCTTCCGAGGCCGACCGTCTTCTCTTGTTGACGCTCTCAGGGGACCTGTCTCGGCTGCTGACGGTAGAAGGGCTGGTATCACTTCTGGGTGAGTGGTAGCTGGTCTCCGGTCCTCGCGAGGCCGGACTCCAGGTGGAAGATTTGGCAACAATGGGTGGTTTCTGTTCGTCGGTGGGGCTCACAGACGAGGGTCCATTCACGGATGTAAAGGCAGGCCCATGAGGAGCGGTGTTGAAGGCGGGCATGTGTAGCACGGTCGACATATCCAAGGCGCAATATCCAATGTGGCAGAGAGCTTGATCAGGTTTCCAGACGGTGAAAGACTAGTGTAGAGGGCACCCAAGACGTCTAGTCACCATGATACGGCCGCTCTGCTCACAAGGGCTGGGTAGGTCGTGTATGCTGTTGCACAATGCAGTGGACGGCTTTGGCGCCTGCTCTGGGCAGAGGAGAGAGGAGCAAGACGGCAGGCAATGGGCAAGTTCTTCTTCCTTGGATGAATGGCCGGGCAATGGTGACGGTAAAGGCGATGGCGATGGCGGTAGCGATAACAGTAGCGACAGCAGCTGGCGATGGCAGCCGTAGTCGGAGGTGGACGGGGTCAAGTGGGTGGTGTAGAGGGAGGGATTTGGGGGGAGGGATATGGCAGGTTGGATGGAGGAGTAGCTCGTTGGATGGATGGATGGATGGATGGTGCTAGCAGTGCCACGGGAGCAGCAGCGCCTTTTCCATGGCGGGACCAAGTGTATAAGGCGCAAGACGAATGTGGGAGGGGCGACCCGACGCCAGACGCTCCTGCCAGCGGATGAGCAACAGGCTTCCAACGGAGGGCGGCTGTTCGCTCCTTCTGCTGCTGGCGTAGACTAGGGTAGAGGATATCCCGGAGGGGAGGCCCTTGTCGGGCGCCTCCCATTGGTGCGAGCTGCAGGCGCCCCTGCTCCCCGCGTTTATCTGCCCACCCGGGCCGCGAGCGGACGAGCAGCGAACAGCGCACAGAGGGGCCAGAGACGCGCTTCCTTGGACTATGGGCATTATAGACCCTGCATTCTGGCCTCTACCACGTTTTTTTGGCGAAAAAGTCGCGTCTACAGCCCTACAGGCGTTTCCTGGGTGTAGAGGAGGGTAGAGTGGGCGGAGAGGCCTCAAGGGTGGCACAGACGGCTGCGTGCAACCAGCGCTCCCGGCGTGCTGGCATGCGAGGTTGATCGACCCAAACCGGTTAGCCGCCTGCAGGCCAACGCGGAACCCTCACACGCAGCCCAGCAGCGGTGTGATTGGTCGCCCGCCGCTGCTCCTCCCTCACCCTACCCTGCCCAAACGCGCGACAATACTGCGTAGCCGCGGTCAACGCTCGCTGAGAACACACACGCACACACGCACACACGCACACACGCCCCCACCTCTGCCACCATGACATGACCTGACCGTCGTCATGGAGTGCACTAGGTTGGCTGCTGAGCTGCTGCCCGCCGCCTCCGGCCAACGCCCTGCACCTCACCTGCCTGTCTGCCCGCCTGCTTGCCCGCCTGCAAATCACCAACCGGCCTGCCTCGTCATCAGATCGGTGCCTGCGTATCGCCCAGCATCCCGCGCGCTTCCATCAGGGCTACAGGGCATCAAGCCGACAAGAGGGGCCCCTCTCGGCACAGCCTCCTCCTAACCGCCTGCTTCGAGGCCGGAGCCCGTTTTCCAGGCCAGGACCAAACTAGAAGGCGCTCAATGGATCTCGCCATGTTTCATTTATCAGCTCCACGCCTACGACACACTCGCTCGCCGCATTGCCCGTGTGGTCGCATGCCCTAGTGCAATGTAGCATCGCTCGACATGGCCGTCAACAGGTTGCGTTTGCAGTGTGTGTGGCTCATCCACCCATACGGCCGTTGCGACGCTTGCCAGAGGGATGCGCCACATGGTTGGCTGGCCGGCCCGTCTCATACACATGCTCATCTGCGGGCGCCTTTCATGCAAACTTTGCGCCTCAGGAACCCGCGCGCCAGAGGAAGAAAAAGGAAAAACAAGGTTGGAGCAAACTTTGACCAGTGCTCAATGCGGGAGGCCAACGTAACCGTCGCACGCCGCATCCGCCATCTGACTCTCGCCCTGTGACTCTGGCCTTCTGCCAGCCAAGTCTAACCCGATTGTCGCCCTCTAGCCAATCACATGCCACCATGGCCGCCCGCTTCTCCAGCACCTGTTTACCTACGTATATACACAATGCCCCGTTAAGCGCGGCCGTTTGTCGGGCGCCTCAGCTTGTCGAGAGATGCGTTGCGGTATATTTCATCATAGTTGTGCGCGCTGGACGCATAAAAATCCAGCAGTTTGTCTCCGTGGTTGTTGCGGCGCGTTCCGTTCCCGCTAGCGATCAGACAAAGAACTGGGACTACGCCGCACGCCATCGTCTCCTTTGCGCAGCCGGAATTCCAATTCGCTAGATGCTCAAAACGGCTCGCCCCTTGCTTTGGTGTTCAGTCAGCACTCGGACTCCTAGCTCTGCCCTCCGCCTCATCCTTCCGCTCCACTCTATGACTCGAGTAGCGAACGGGAAGAGCGGAACCACGCGCTTGTCGCCAACGTCCATGTCCGCCGCCATGTCATGTGCCCTACCAATCTCTCTCGACCACCATCGCTTATGGAGCCTTGTCTTCCGTGACCCAGACAATGCGCCCACATCCGCAAACACATTATGCACTCTGCATCGTGACTTATACACAAGTGCTCGCCCTTGGGCACTTTGTCTCCGCTTTGAATGCATCCGTTCAAGAGCGGATCCATTGACCCACTCCCATACCTGCAACGGCTGCGTGTACCGGCCCTCAAACATGCCGCCGCCAACAGCTCCCACTATGCTTTAAACGAACTTTTTTTATTAAATCCCGCCGCCCACCATGCCTTTCAGCAGGTTTGCAAACTTGCCTTCACCGATAACCATCTGTAGGATTCGCCGTCGGCAAAACACCGCGGCATTATTCAGACGTGGCCCACATCTCGTGCAGCATGCTATACTCGATTTGTTGACGAGCAGCATCACAAGCTCTCTCCCTTGGCACGCCTCCACGTACAGTCAACACCTTTCCCAGAGGACAAGGGACAATGAAAGGATTGCAAAAATAACATTTCTTCGCTCGATGCGACCATCCCCAGCACTGGACGGGATAGGTCATTTATGGCTGCGGCACAAACTCAGAATCCTTTCTATTTCTGTGTGCGGCGTCTTGGAGGATCAGGCTTTTACACGGCCTAATATGAAATTTCCGCTGATATGCTATTTCGAGGCCGAATTGGCCCTTTTTCCAGTTGCATTGGAAATATCAACCAAACCTTTTAGACGCAGCCACGGCCAATTTCTAAATACAGCTGAGCTTAGTGCATGCCCAGCAGGACGCAGGTAGAATATGTATAAGACCGAAGTCGACCCTTATTTTTAAAAATATCTCGACAGTTCGCTTTGAACATTGCGAAACACCAGCCGGATTCTAAGTATACGTATCTGATCGAAACAACATAACTATAGCAACGAGAAGATGCTATAATCCATCTTCTCCCTTTCAGCGCTATCCTTCATCTGAACAATATCCGTATTTTTTACTTTGCGAGTTCAAAATGAGTTTGCTAGCAAACCTACTATGTCGGAGCTCTTAACAACTTGGGCTAAGACAACCGCAACATTTTTTCTTTCTTTTCCTTTTGCAGAAACACAAAACAAACTCACAAGCCAGACCTTGCTTCTCCCCGAGATAACCCCTATGTCAAAATAAAAAACAGTATATGACGAAACCACTTCGTTTCACATACGCGCCCTCTCAGGAGATTGATTGGATTCATGCTTACATGGTTTATATATAGGGGTTTATTTTATTTTTATCCACACAAAAAAAACTAACCCTTCTCCATCAGTAGTAGCAAAACAATTCACGGCGCTTACAAGGGAGAAACTTTGGCCAAAGCGCTTGCGCGGGGTTTCACGTGTGAATATCCACGTAGGTCGCCTGCTTCCTCTCTCTCTCTCCATATACCATGTCATGTGCCCCCCGTCTCCCTACATATACAAGGGTCATGATATCACGCACCATATTCACTCTAAAAAAAATGGTGCAAAAAAAGGGCTTAGATGAGAAAATAACCAGACATTTCTTTTTTTTTTTCTTCGGTTCTAGCTTTCTGGATGATGCTGAATACAACAATCGACGATAACATCCCTCTACCTATTTCCCTTCCTGTTGTTTCTTCTTCTTCACTTCCTCAGGATTACTTACTATACAGCCCAACAACAAAGGCAAGGAAGAAGAAAGGTAGAGGAAAGAAAAAATGTGGTTTTGCCCATTGCCAAGGACTATAACAAGTGACGACTATGATGACAATGGTGATGATGATGGTGACGACGATTACAACATACAAGGAGACGAAGGAAAAGAAAACACTTTCCCAACACGATCCAAATTTTGGGGTATCTGAAGAATGCGCGCTAGTGGTGTACATATATGATACGGATGCGAAGAAAGGAGAAAAAAAAAAAGAGGAAATGAAGAAAAACGACAAGAAAACGAAGACGAGAGAACAAGAAGGATTGGATGATCCCCTCTCTTCTTTCCCTTTCTCCCAACAACCCCCGATCCCTTTTTTGCACAGCCATCTTGTGTGATGTGTCTGTCTGTGGCAGTTGCACATGCTCGATCTGGCATGGCTTGATATCTCCTCTTGAGACTTCCGCAGCTGCTTCATGCTCTGGCTTCCTCAGGCTCCCCCAAACCTCCCAAACCCCTCAAACTTCTCAAACCTCCTCAACTTCCTTTCCTCTCGTTCCTGCGGACAGATCTCCTTGGAGAAGTGGACCAATGTGCGTACAGCTCACTCATACGCCATTTAATCTGTCTTCCAGTGACTTGTTAAGCGACCGTCGTCGTCGGCATTAGATATCTTGAGTTCAATGGCATAGAGACCCATGGTGATGCCAAGGTTGATCCATCTCCAAAAGTTGCCGCCAGCATCCCCGCCTTGATTAGTCCACCACTCGCCCGTCACAGCACTGCCATCGCTACCGTTGCCGCTAGCAAAATGCTGCATGAGTAGACTGGTGTAGACTGCAATAATAATGCTCGGACTGAACCACGTCATAAAACCAAGAATCTTGGACGTCTCGTCGTCGTCGTCCAAACTGGGCTCCTGCGATAGTGCGCGAGCGCCGCTTCCTCTGATAGCTGGTATGATGCGAGCCGCGGCATACATGACAAAGACACGGTAGGCCAGGGAGATGATGACCGAGGGTGTGATGGTCATAATGGCACCGACCATGAGGTTGAAGCCAGTGTGGGCAATGGTGGGCAGGGAGCCGAGAGCATGAAGGAGCGTCGTGTATGAGGCCATGATGATGGGAGGTAACGGAGGCAGAGCGGGCTCGGAGGAAGCGCTGGACTCCGTCACCGAGCCTGGAGAAGGCTGATAGTCTGTGAAGATCTGATAAATGCAGAGAGTGACGTAGGCAAACTTTGGTAGTTAGTAGGGGAGCGAGAGGATCAGGGGGCCAAGACTCACCAAAAGCGAAGATTCAACAGGGTTACCTCGTGCGCTGACAATGCCCCACCCACCGAGGAAGATGGCAGTTGTGATGGCAACACCGATGAGGATGGCGTCAACGTTGCTAATCTCAGGGAAGGTGGTGATGCGCCACAGAAAATAGACGGAGGTGGAAATGATGGAAGCGGAAGTGATGAGGAGGCCAATCTGCGGACATTCATGTTAGCACCGCCCGACATAGTTTTCTGGAGAAATCTCACCATCCAGCTGTCCCCACGCTCCCGATTCACGACCCATCGTGTAATCTGTCCTGCGGCTTGAATGACCAAGAGACTGCAGAAGCCCTCGGCCACCTGGAACACAGGTGTGCTGTATCTCAGTGTCTTATCCCAGGCACCTATCGAGACGCTCTGCAGCAGGCCTTCGGACCCAAATATCCATTCGTGCACGCTGGTAAAGTCGGCCCTCTTGCCGCCAAAGGTGCGCTCGACCCAGCCCGAATTGTTGTCGGCATCGATTGAAAACTTGTTTAGGCTCCAGATCAACAGAGTAGGGATTGCCAGCCACTGTGCCCAGGCGACGACATTACACAGAAACCATCGGAAGCGCGAGGTGTGTGGCGTGGCCAGGCGGAGGATCGAGTAGAGAAAGTAGTATACGCTGAGGGACAGCGAAAAGGCCAGGCCGCACGTTCGGCCACCGATGTCGAAGGCGAGCGGGATGGTGAAGATGATGGCGCCTAGAAAGGTAGTGGACGAGACTACTCTCGTTGCTGTAGACCACATGTGCGGACGCCGTCGTCGCCAAGCTCGTGCAGCGACGAGCCTGGCGTGTGACGTGGGCGACGGCGGTCAAAGAAAAAGATCTAGAGGCGCAGCAGTCGCGCAGGCGACGCGGAGAAGCTCAAAGGTGATCCCTCGGGAAGTGAGCGGGCAGGCGGACGGACGGCGTGGTCGAAGTTGGGCGGGCTGTGGGCTTGTTGTGGTGGTGGCTATCGACTATCTTCACGTGTCAATTTCGCCTAGGTAGTGCTCGAGCTTTGCGGGCGGCTGACGCTGACTAGCTGTAATAATCGAGGCAGCACCCGATGGAGACGAGGGGCAGGCGACAGGGCCTCAGTACTGCGTAGACGAGGCACTTGGGATGGATCTGTACGAGCGGGCGAGCGGGCGGCTGGCTATGTATATTAATGCGAGTGTTGCGTGCTCGCGTGCGCAAACTTGGAACCACGCCGGGGTGATGAAATCACGGCACAAGCGCGGGCAATGCTGTGTTTTTTGGGTGCTTCGTTCTCGTCGCCGGCCGTCTGTCTCGCTGGCTGAGCTTGTCTTCCGTCTTGTGTCGTTGTTGCGCACAGCTTTTTGATGCCGACATGGGTTTGCTGAACCCAGCTCACCATGGCACCCCACTAGTGCCCGTAGAGAAGAAATGTGCCAAGCCTGCGCCCGCCGCAGGACCGGCCATCTCTTATGCCTGCCATCAAAGGCTTCCGCTAGCAACGACAACAGCCCTTCAATTGCATGCAAAATCGTCATTGTTTGTTCAATACACTTGCTAGAACCGCCCGAATTGCCTACAAACCAGCCAAGCACTGCTGCTTTGCACACTCAGCCCGAACAATGGCTTCTGAAAACCCCACCAAGAGACTCAAGACGGATGCGCCCTTGATCGGAACGCACAAGTAGGCCACCTGAGATTGAAGGCATTGTGCACGAGGCTAATGCCAACAGTGGCCACTTTCACGCCGACGAAGCTCTTGCCGTTTCCATGCTGCAGCTTCTTCCTGCCTACCGCGACTCCCAGCTCGTGCGCACCCGCGACCCCGCCGTTCTGGCCGAATGCCACACGGTTGTAGACGTGGGCGGCGAGTACGACGACGGCAAGAGGCGCTACGACCATCACCAGCGCGGCTTCGAAGTCGTGTTTCCAGGCCATAGCACCAAGCTCTCCTCTGCGGGACTTGTCTACATGCACTTTGGCAAGGACATCATCACTGCCGTCACCGGACTACAGGGCTCAGACCGCGATCTGCTCTACGAGAAGCTTTACAACGACTTCATCGAGGCATTTGACGCCAACGACAACGGCGTCAACGTCATTTCGCCCAAGGATCTCGAGAAGGCCGGGCTTGAGAAGAAGTTTGAGGACCGTGGCTTCAGCATTGCCAGTGTCGTCAACCGCTACAACTATGGCCCCAAGTCAGCCCTCTCTGACGACACCAAAACGCCAGAGGCCAAGCAGGCCGAGGAGGACATGCGCTTCATGACGGCTTCTCGCTTTGTCGGCGAGCAGTTCCGCTACGAGCTGACGGACCGCGCTGAGTCGTGGCTGCCTGCGCGCCACAAGGTCAAGCAAGCCTACGACAGTCGTCTCCAATATGATGCGCAGGGACGCATCTTGGTGCTCCCCGAAGGAATGCCCTGGGCCGACCACCTATACACGCTCGAGAAGGAGAATGCACAACCCGAGGGTGTTGCCCCGCAGGTCCTCTACGTGCTCTTCCCTGAGGATCAGCCAGAGGGCAAGTGGCGCATCCGTGCTGTGAGCAAGGAGAATGGCGGTTTCGAGAACCGTAAGGATCTTCCAGACGCATGGAAGGGCGTTCGCGATGAGCAGCTCGACCAGGTATCAGGCATCCCTGGATGTGTTTTTGTCCACGCTGCTGGCTTCATCGGAGGCAACAAGACGTTTGATGGCGCACTAGCCATGGCGCAGAAGGCGCTGGAGTTGTAAGGGCTGGTGAGGACTGAGAGGTTTTAGGTGAGTTGGATAAGCAACGACAGTTGCTTCACTTTGCATAGCATCGTCTGGCGTTTTGGCGCTTCGTATCAAAAGTTACGATACCAACCATGTGGAGCATGGTTCTGGATAGCATTATGAAAAGTCATGATTTCGCCATGCAGCCATGGCGCGTAACCCCGCTTCCCAAATACATGACTGCGCGACGCTATGTGATGACAAGTATACATTACATTGCCCATGTATGTAGGCGAGGCTGAGTGCATTAATAGCGAGGTCGCACGAGGGCGCCGAGAAGACCCTGGATGTGTATGACAAGCGCCAGGAACCCCACGCCCTGCGTCGGGCCCTCGCGGCGGCTTCGACCAACGAGAGGCGTCTGATTGGAAGCCGGACGTCATCCGGAGACAGTCGGGCTGGATTGGCCACAGGGAGCACACGACTCGAGCCGGCCATTGCTCGCTTCTTTCATGTGATAGGCCGAAAAGGGCATGGTGGCGAAGAATCTGCCTGGCTGCCGATGGAAGCATCTCGGTACCCCAGTCTCACTTTTCTTGCCCGGCAGCAAATCAATCACCTATACTCTCTTACTTTTGCTGCCAACGCACAATTTCTCCAGTTCCCCACACCGCATCTCAAGAAACATTCCGCCGTGTGAGTGCAAGTTGCAAGGAAGTTGCAGTGCTCGAGCGGTGAAAAGCGTTGAGCATATCCCGTTCCCCCCGGCGATCGTTTATCGCGCACGGCTTGCTCGCTGGCTTTACCGAGCCTCCCACGCCTTTTACATACGCCCCTTCACGTTCTCCAGCCCACATAAACCCACCATAAGCCCACACCAATCCCATCGCGGTTCATTAAATTTACATCACCAACCCTCGCGCATTTCGCAACTTCACACCCTACAGTAGCGCACACACATACGCAGAAACAGCTACCGAGCTCAATCATCGGCACACGACTTCACACGATGAAGTACTTCCAGCAGACGATAGATTTTGACTACTCGTGGGAAGAGGTCTCGACGAGTAATTGGCGGAAATACGGCCCTTGGAACGAGAAGACGCCCCATGTCATCGCCGTCGACACCATCAGCCGGTCAGTGGACCCGGCGACGGGAATTGTAAGTGACTCCTTTCACGTGCCAAAAGCATCGCGACTCCTCCATCGCCAGTCGACTGACACACGATAGCTGCGAACAGAGCGTCTCATCACCTGCCAACAATCGACACCAAGATGGATACAATCCATTCTCGGCGGCCAAGACACGTCCATGGTCTATGAGACGTCATATGTCGATCCCGTCGCGAAGAAGCTCACCCTCTGCTCCATGAACATGACCTGGTCCGATCTCCTCAACGTACGCGAAACCTGCATCTACCGACCCGCTGCCTCATCACCCAACGACAAGACCTCCTTCACCCAAAGGGCCGAAATCACAGCGCTCTGCGGTGGCTGGCAGAAGATCAAGAACAGCATCGAGCAGTTTACCGTCGAGCGCTTCCAGCAAAACGCCGCAAAGGGCAAGGAGGGCTTCGAGATGGTCCTCGAGAGGGCGCGCCAGGTTTTCCAGGAGCAGAGGGAGATTCTCAAGCTCCAGCAAGCGCAGCAAGACAGCCAGATCTTGAGGCATGCAAAGATCTGAGAAGCTGTGTCAAAGATTGGGTTTCTTGGTCAACACGTCGACTCGCAAGTGCTGCGGGTTCTTCTTGACCCATTGACTCATCTCTCGACTCTTTAGTCGCCCACCCTAGCATCCAACTGCGCTTGTCCAGTTGTAGATTTGCCCCCCATCTCAACTCTCTCACGACTTTCCTTTACCTATTGTGTTTTCAGCGTTCACGTATTCTAGATGCGCGGGATTTTGATTTTCTCTAAAAGGTTGATTTAGACCACAGACGGCGTTATGAAACAAAAGCATAGGAAGAGAGGCGAAGATACCCTTTCCGTCATGCTTTTTGAGAGCATTAGACGCCTTGAAAGCGACATGATAGAAACGATTGAATATACAATATTACTAGAGAGTTCTTCATATTGTTTGAATCAAACCATCCATCTCCACTCTCTACAACAGCGCCCGTCTTTTTCTCTGTCATGTGATACGATGCTACAAAAAGTTGAAGAACAGGGAAGGAGTCCATGGAGCCCCCCACACCTCATCAGCTCGACTCTCCGTCTCGCCTCACTCTGACTCATCCTTGTACTTCTTTTCCCTTTTGGAACAATGCACTCCCGAATGAAAACATGCTTTGTACGCGCCGGGTCTGCCAAGGGATGTTGTTTGCACTGTGGCTTGGACATTATCGTCATGACTGTCATGTCAACTGCCTTGCTCACAGATAATACAGAGATGATGAAATGCGAGTGTGCCAATGACGTTCAGTGGGGGCCATGGAAGTCTCCCCCACGTGCCATGCATGCACCAGATTGGCCGGCACTTCTTTTGGCTCCGCGGCGCGCAGTCGACAAATCCACGACGGGACTTGGAACTCTAGAAGACACCAAGATTGGGCCCGGAGAAAAAGAGGGTTCCACTACAACTGGTCACCATGACACTAGGTGACAGCTCGTTGCTGTCGACTAGAACGCTAACACTTGAACAGAGAGTGGACTGGCGCCAATTGTTCGCCGCTGCACATCGGCCTAGTTGAAGCTAATCAGCGGCGCGAAACTGCAATCACACTGGGGCTGCCAAAGGTGTACCAGATGACACGCGGAACAAAAGTGGAAAAGGAACTTGTCTCTCTGGAAGTCTGTACCTGCAACTGCAGTTGTATAGCACGAGAGAGCTTGGTGAAGAGCTCAAATCATTCAAGCGCAAAATGTAGCATGGGCACCTGTCACCACCATCATGGACATTTTTTTCTTTTCTTGTTCTCTTTCTCCTTCTTCTGCCTTCAACGACACCCAAAAAATAGCTGCGTTACGCACAGGACTGGGCGTGTTGCAAGGTCATCCATCGTCCCCTCCTGACTTCCGACAACACCAATATCTGGGACGCTTGCGCAACCACACATGCACCCGGTGATCTGAACAGCGTTAAGCGGCGGGTGCAAGGCGCCAGGTTCTGACACTCAGAACCGTGGAATGCTCGCTGCAATCCACACTTTTTGGCCGTATTTGCCCAAGACAGCAAGTTGCTGCGGGTTTCAGACAGTCTGTTCGCCCCTAGGGAGAAGAAAATGGTACCGAGGGTTTAGTTAAACAGTGTTGGCGACCAGATGGATCCTGGGGGGTAAACTATTGATTTGGCGGGATTTGTGGAAATTAAATGGGCCGCCGTCAAGGAAAGTGTTAGTGGTAGCGAAGGACAGCAACTTATATGACAGCAGGGGTGAAGACGGGTTTGTGCAACTATGAGCCAGTCATGGCTTTGGTGTAGCGGTGCGAAGCTTCAACCCTCACTTCTTTGACTGGCGATGGGGTTCGCGCGTAGGTTGGTGAATACCTGCGTGCGGGGTTTGCTCGGCCCGACATGGTTGCGGCAGCCGCTCCCACCCAATAACTTCATCTCTAGACTACCCATGCCCGTCCGAACGTGACTGTAATCCAACAACATCCATGAGCATGATAACCAGCCTGTCAAATTGCAGAGACAGAGCCCAGTCGATGCCGATTCTCGAACCTGTTCAGCACCAGCCATGTCCACTCTCGAACAAAACATCCATCGAACGCTAGAACTCCTCTTGCCCAGGATCCAAAAGCGACATCAAGAATCCCCAGACGACCCCGTCATTCTGGGTATTACCGGTCTCCAGGGTTCGGGAAAATCCACTTGGGCATCCACTCTCGTAAGGCTGTTATCCCAGGATCACGGTCTATACAGCATCACCGTCTCACTAGACGATTTCTACAAGACGCACGCAGAGCTAGTAGCTCGACGAGAGAAAGATCCAGAGAATAAATTGTACCGCACGCGTGGACAACCGGGAACTCACGATGAACATCTCGCACAAGACTTCTTCCGCAGGCTGAGAACACAAACCGATACAAAAAGCGAAGTGCAGCTCAAGATACCCAGTTTCGACAAGAGCCGGTTCAACGGCGAGGGCGACAGAGCACCAGAATCCGAATGGCCCGTTGTATCGCGAAAGCCACATGTCGTCGTCTTTGAAGGCTGGTGTCTTGGGTTCCAACCTGTGTCCCAGTCACTTATTGAGGAGAAGCACGCGCTTGCCAGCCAAGGTAGACTCGCCGTCAATACGCCTGCGAAGCACCAGATTCAGCACTTGCTCGAGGTCAATGAGAACTTAAAGCGCTACTGTGATGCGTTCATGGGATCGCGGCATTTTGACTTTTTCATCCATATCGACACTGAAGACCTGAGGAATGTGTATACGTGGCGGCTCGAGCAGGAGCACAAGATGATTGAGGCAAAGGGGCAAGGTATGTCTGATGAGCGTGTTCGAGCGTTTATAGATGGGTATATGCCTAGCTATGAAATATATCTCGACCAGCTGCGGCAAGGCTTGTTTGAGGACAAGGGCCGGATGGTGAGGGTGGTGTTGGATAAGGAGCGGCGTATTGAGCGGACTGAGGTGCTTTGAGCATAGTGAAGGGAGAGTATGAACGTAGTCTCTCGAGCGCGCGGAAGTGAAAGCTTTCTGGTTGTAACACTCATGGTACTCCGGCTTAACCCACTGTCGAAGACAAACTCAGACCAGCATGACTCTCCCAAAGCCTTTTCATCCTCAGCAAGATACCTTGCCCCCAGCCGCCCTACTGGCCTTGCAACTCCTCAATCATGCATCTTTTCTTTCAAAGACAACACCACTTCCCATCAAACTCCCCTTTTTTTTTCTGTTTCTTCTCACCCCCTTTGACATCCCAATAACACGTCACCTGTAGTTTGCCTCTACCCACACACGCTGCATTCGCACAGCGGAACCGCGACTGCTCCTGCAAGCTGCTCAGATCGATGCTGCTTTGGCAGTACATGCACGGCCACTTTTCTACAAACGCGCAGTTTTCCTGCGCTTGCTTGATGCTGTTTCTATCCGCGCGTGTTAGAGGGGGGGTTGAAGGTCTGGTGGTATAAGGGGAGATGGAAAAGTGAAAAAGAAAGACTTACTTCCAGGATTGGATGGTTGATCGTGTCAGTTGGTGGGATACAGGGGCGTTTGTAGACTCGGATGGGGGCATGGCTTGTTTCTTTTCTTTCTTTTCTCTCTATTTTGGCGTGGATGAGGGGGTATGCCGAAGAGAAGGTGGAAAGTTATGGCTGTTAATCATGGGCATTGTCGGCTTACAGACTGGTTGGTCTCCGTGGTTGGAAACCATGGGACAGGATGGAAGGTCGTGGTCACATTGTTCCAATTGCATGCGTGGTATTAGAGGCTCTGCTTTCGTACTGGGAGAGCTGAAGCATGCAAGGAATTGTAGTGGCAACAGTGCGACTCCTACTCTTTGCGTGGGGCTAGTTCCGCTCCATTCTGTCTTTGACAGTAGAGTATTGTCGTTTCTGCCTACATACCTCCACTATGGATGAAAATGCCAAGACCGATATTTCTACGTAGTTCTGTTCAGCTTCGCCCCAAATATATGTCAGATATTGAGTGCATTAGAGATGATTAGCACAGCGCCTTTATGCAGCTGGATATGCAACGTGTTCAGCCGCAGCTTATCCCACAATCATCGCTGTGCGAATCCATGAATGACCTCGGTAATGCTAACATTGTATAAGATAGCCCCCACAATACCACAATGGGGCTGAGTAGTAGCGGCTGACAGTTAGGTGTTGTAACACAAAACATCCACCCATCTACCGCACACAACCTTGCCATCTAAGTACGTAGGTACTTACGTACCGAGCCATGACCACGTCGCACCAACAGCCAACCAGCGATGCAGCTGCACCAACAGCCCACCCACCTTTTTTTGACGTCGACAGCCCTAAACCCGTTCGTTATGGCGTATTGCTCTTCCCCGGCTTCCAAGCGCTCGATGTCTTTGGTCCCCTCGACGTCTTCAACTCGCTAGCCATGCTGTACAGCTTCCCTACTAAGCTAACCATGCTGGCCAAGACCAATGACCCAGTGGAAACATCGCACCAACGAGCCGGCAACATGATGTTCTCGCATCCCGAGACCGACGTCTCGCAGAGCATGCTAGTGAATCACACCTTTGAAGAGCAGCTCAGGCTTCAAGAGGCAGCAACTACAGGAGGAGATGGTGCAGAGGTCATCGACGTGCTCATTGTACCCGGAGGCGTGGGAACTCGCAGCGACATGAGTGCCGAGATCGACTTTGTAAAGAGGATTTATCCTAGTCTAAAGGCTATCTTGTGTGTCTGTACCGGAGCGACCATCCTGGCGCGTGCGGGCGTGCTGGATGGCCGCCGGGCCACGACGAACAAACGCGCGTTCGCGTGGGCAACGAGCACAGGACCCAATGTGAATTGGGTTGCCGAAGCGCGATGGGTCGTGGATGGTAATATTGTGACGGGGTCGGGGATCAGTGCTGGGATCGATGCTACGTATGCGTTTGTGGGACTCAACTATGGTGAGAAGATTGCGCAGGAATTGGCTGATAGTGCGGAATATGTGCGTTGGACGGACCCAGATCATGATCCTTTCGCCAAGAGGTGGAATGCAGGTAACTCTTAATGTGTTCCTAGGATATGGAACAGCCTTGCAGCTTCATTTCTGAGGGTATGTGAGCATTCAAGGTCTCTTCAAAGGATGAAGTCTCCACAGGTGATTCACCTGTCTTTCATCTTTAGCCGTGTTGTTACGTACTATTGTCACGACACGTTCCACTGCCTCTATAACAACAAACAAACAATGTCGATTACACTCTCTCACTGGTTATGTTATGTGCTTGTCAGTTTCTGTTACTTTTCAACAGCCATTTCACTACGTCACTCCACTTTCCAACAAAAGCCATTCTAAACACGCACCATGAAACATGGCGAGCAACAGAACCGCACTTTAACAGCAAGCCCCAAGAATCTCAGCCCACTCTTATCCGTTCTCCGAGCAGAGCTTGGCCCCGATTGGGGACTATACAGTGAATTCTTGGAGGGAGCCAAAGCCGCCATCGTAGCGGGAGATAATCCGGCCGTATGGATCGACCAGATCGAGCCGTTGATACACAACCAAGCCTGTCACGTCGCCCACCATGGCGTACTGTTCTTGCTAAGAGAGCTGGAGTGGAGATGTCGTTCAAAAGGTAAGTTGATTGCAATATCCTATTCACCTTCACTTGAACCATCTCTACCACATCCAGTAAAAGACATGGCGGCCCCTCTGCTTCCAACTACTCAGCCGTCTATGAGTACAACGGCACAAAGGACCTACAAACGTATCCCAATGTTGCCGTTTGGCTCGGCATCCCCAGCTCCAGCTCCAGCTCCGCATACACCCACAGTCGCTGTAATCAGCGGGAAACAGTCCCACACCAACCCGGTGCAACAGCACACTGCAGGACAAGACCCTATCTTCTTCCTCGACCACGCTTTCAAACGCGCCGTCCAGGACTTCTTCTTCGGCACCACTACCAACACACGCGCGCATATCTCACCTCAAGAGGCAGACCCCGCACCGCGCTATAACCCCGCCGATGAAGATCTCCTTGTATGGAAGAAGAAGCAGTGACTTGGAGTTGTTAGTGAGATGGCGACATGACGACATAGCTGCTTTTTTTACCTGCTTTGCGAACACATGGCTTGGAGTGGAGAGAAGCGATGCATGGATGAGAGGATTCTTCGGATTAGAAACGAACGAGATGGGCGGCTGAGGGGGAAATGATATCCTGGAGTGCTACACGAAGCATTGAAAATCACGTGGTGCTTCTATTCAAGTATAAAGTTACAACGGTTATGTAGTTGAACGTGATGTGAACAGGATATTTGAAGTGCTGCTGCTTACATCGTCGCCTAAAGACTTCTAACCGCAGTCGTTTGCATCTGACAACTACCTCTGCTACTTACCAATGTGCATTGCTCTTCATCTAAAGTATCCGTTAACAAACACCTGCGATAGATAGTGGCGGTCTCACATGAGTGCTTACTGTATTGGGCCTAGTGCCTTGGCAGTTGCTTGTATAGCAGTTACCATACTTCTGAGCTAGTTGTACGTGTTGGAGCCTCCAGATACTATAACACCAGCCCATCGCGATAACTAGGAAAAACCGTTTTGTTACTGTTCGAGACCACAATATTCAGCCTTGCCGTCTTCAGTATGGATCGGCCTGAGGGTGTTCTCGCGTCTTTGTGGATACATCGATTAGGCGCCCCTAACCAATGGCACACAGCCGAATCAGGCCCCCATTTCATCCGGATCAAGGTCATTGCGTGTCGCACTAGCGGGTGCTGCGCTGCATATAATGTCGGCACTCAGCCCGTCGTGGGTTGTTGATCAATTCAAGAGCACCAGGCTACTCTTACTTCCTGCAGTCATCTTTTTTCAAGATGACATCTTCGAGCGACCATGAACTGCCTCGCTATCACGGCGAAGAGTACCTCGCACCAAATATATCGCTAGGAGCAATATCGCCACTCCACAGTCCCCACCGGCAGGAAGAGGAGCACAACGACTCAAAGCATGATCCCAGTACAGATGCATTACTTGACAATCGCACAATGCGGGACGAAGCCACCGTCGATTCGACGCCTAGAAAAGAGCAGATTGCTGTACAATGTAGCGAACATCAACCTAAGCACTCGAGGATGCTACATTTTCGAGACTGGTATTGGGAAATCATCGCAGCAGTCTTCAGTCTCGCTTGCGTTATTGCCATCATCGTTATTCTGAGGATCTATCAGGGGAGATCGCTATCTAGTTGGCGCTTCTATCACGACATCACACTGAACACGCTGGTCGCTCTACTCTCGACCTTATCCAGGACTGCACTCATCGTCCCGGTTGCGTCATGCATCAGCCAGCTTAAATGGATACATCTGGTGACCTCACCACGCCCTTTGCGGGAGTTTCAGATCTTCGATGAGGCGAGTCGTGGGCCGTGGGGCTCGCTGACTCTAATCTGGAGCCTCCATTTCAAGACCAAACTGGCTACGTGGGGTGCTTTCATCACCATTGTGTCTCTTACCATGGGTCCGTTGTCGCAACAGCTACTTTCCTATCCATCAAGATTGCATTTCGAGGCATCTGGTGCTACATTTTACAGGAATCAAGTTTATGACTCCGGCCTGAATGCTGGCTTACGTTATTATACAACTAGTATGTCATCTACAGCAAGCCCCTAAGGACTGAAGAGATACTTACTGGCTTCGATTTTGCAGTCAAAAATATGGATCCCAGGATGCAAGGCGCGATTCTCAATGGCATATACAATCTCAGCGCACCTGTTCAAGTTGAATGTCAGACAGGTAACTGCCGATGGGATGATTTCACCAGTTTGGCTGTGGCCAGCCGATGCAAAAATGTTACTTCAAGCAGCAACATAACTTGTGACGGGACATTAAGCAGTCTGTTTTGTAACTACACAACACCATCTGGCTTCGTCCTCAGCTCTAGCGTATATTTCGGTTCGGACGGCAGCAGTCAGACCCAATTCAACAGCACCGCTCGTGAACCACCACCGGTGCGTCAATTTGGCCAAGTAATCAATAGCACTCTGGTGGAATTCGCCGCCGCCGCAAGGATGACAACAGAACTGTTTAAGTCCGCAACGCCCGAAATCACCGAGTGTGACCTGCGCTGGGTTGCACGTCACGTGCAAAACACTACCGTTATAAACGGTACCTTTCACCCTGGCATCGCTACCGATTACGAGCTCTCTGGTGTTAAGAACCCTTTTGATCCCGAAATGTGGATTACCTATAACGTCTCCAGCGAAAGTGCTGCAGCATTTCCTGGAAACACAAGTTTCAGCGTTGGTCCAACCGACCATGGTAGAATCATGGAATTCCTGGGCACCGTATTCTCGTCGACAATCGACGACCCGTTTGGCTTGGCGCTGAACAATGCTACAAACCTCACGCAGACTATGCAGCAGGTCAGCGACAGCATGTCGTATGCCCTAGGTCACAGTCCAAGTGGTATTAAACTGCCAGGCGAGACTATTACGTCTGAACAGTACGTACTTGTCAACTGGGGATGGATCATCTTGCCCATGGTCGAGGTGGCAATGGGCATTGCCTTTCTTGCGGCCACGCTGTTGCAGAGCTGGAGGAAAGGCGTAGTAGCATGGAAAAGCTCGGCGATAATACCTCTTCTCACGGAAATGGAAGAAAGCTGGCGGACTGGAAAGTTTGGAGCGGGGTCTGCTCGGGACGTAGAGAAGAGGGTCAAGGGAATGACGGGTTTGCTCGAGAGCAAAGCGGATGGTGGGCAGATATTCAGATGCGTAAAGTAGTGTGTCCCCAACTTCTCACGTATATAAGGGAGATTACTTCATTAGTCCGCTCTACTTTCCTGGTTTGAAGTTTGCGAATAGAAAGAGAGAGAAAAAAAGCATGTAATATGCCACTCTCACAGCTCAGACACAACCCTTTGCACCACCTCGTCGAGATTCTCCTCGTCCAGCTCAAGCATCTCATTCGCAAAACCCTCTTTCCCCTTCCAATCGGCAGCAACAACACCCCAAACCGCCACAACCTCCTCCCTGGCCTCCATATCACCGTCTAGCATCTTGGGCCTGTACACCTTCAACTCCTCCTCGCTCTTCTGCTCCACACGCTCAAACCTGTCTCCCGTGGCCTTTTCCAGCGCAGCCAGCACGTCCAGCTGCGTCACGTGATGACTATGCACGTACAGCAACTTATTCCTCGTCTGGTCTTCCCGCTGCAGAATCCGCACCACCGCCTTTCCGATAAAATCGAGATTCGACGCCGAGAACTTGATGTTGCCGCCATCCAGGACATACGCTCTGCGGGCTTTGACGTCAAACTTGAGCAGGCCACACGTCATGCCCCAGTCGAAAAAGTGGCCAGTGATGAGACTGGTCCAGGTCAGGGGACCCGTCGCGTTGTCGTCGTGGTTGTCGCGCGCCTTGTCCTGCAGCGTGACGAGGTAGTCGCGGACGACTTTCTTGCCCTTCATGAGCGGCAGGATATCGTTGGTCTTGTTGTCGGCAGAGTCGCAGCTTCCGAATTCAGCGGGCATGATGCGTTTGACGCCGCTTTTGAAGGCGGCGTCGATGAGCTTCTTTTGCGAATCTACGTGCCGACCGGCAATGGTGACGATCAGGGCGTCGATGCGGTGGTCGCGCAGTGCTTTGGCGACGGCAACCACATCTAGATCGTCGGGGATGGTGATGACTTTTGTGTTGGGGTAGGATGACTTGGAGGATTGGCGGTTGAGCACGAAGATGGAGAATTCAGAGGCTTGCAGGGCGCGGAGGACGGGGGCGCCGAGTGTGCCTGTGCCGCCGATGAGGGCCACGTTGGTTATGGCCATGGTGTGATGCAATGCTTGTTTGTGAATGTAGAGGGTATTTCGTGATGTTTGACCGAACGTCGAATGATTGATGCCTTTGGTGTACAGTCGCGAGTTCTCACCGCACGGTTCATGCGACAGAGTGTTTCTACATCGGTGTTAGTGCTTTGCAGGGATAGTTGTGTAAGGTGTATTATATACTCTATCATTCGATACTATACTTGGTCCTTGATCGACTTAGATCGTCGTGCGGCTATGCAGCAATTGTGTATACAGGGCTCTGTGGGAGATCCCTGCATATCTGCTGATGCATACTAGACTAAAGGACGGGTCGCCTGTGCCGCGCACCGCGCACCCCCCACCACCAATGGTCGCCGTCGCCAAGGTCTCAAACGTCTGCACCTCAGCCTACAATCTGGCCTGCACAATAACGAGTGCTTGCTGACAGCTGGCTGCGGGCAGCTGGGCGCTGTGCGGGTCGCAAGGCTGAGCGACAGTGAACGACAGCTGCCAGGCTGCCAGTGCCATATCACCACACAAACACTAGCTTCTCTCAACATAGGTTATCACAACATGTCCTCTACCTTCTGATCTCTCTAGCCGCAGCCCTCCTTTCCCTCATAAAATCGTCAAATGGCGCGCCAGCTGCGCCGCGACGACTACACAGTGGGATGGGTGTGCGCCCTGCCTGTCGAGCTGGCAGCCGCGCAGGAGATGCTCGACGAAGAGCACCACACGCCCCCGTCCGACGCCCACGACACCAACATCTACACCTGCGGACGCGCCGGCGATCACAACGTCGTCATCGCGTGCCTGCCTGAAGGTCAAATGGGTACCCACTCGGCTGCCGCAGTCGCTGTACAGATGAAGCTGGCATTCACGTCTGTGCGGTTCGGGCTGATGGTAGGCATCGGAGGAGGCGTGCCCAGCGAGGAAGCAGACGTCAGGCTCGGGGACGTGGTGGTCAGTAAGCCATACAAGGCGCATGGCGGAGTGGTGCAGTACGACTCCGGCAAGGCTACGCCGAGCGGGTTTGAGCGTACTGGATCGCTCAATACCCCGCCGACGGTGCTGCTTAACGCTGTCGCGAACCTGCGGGCCAAGCACATGAGGGGGAGGGGCAGACTGGTCGAGTACGTCTCTAAGCTCGACAGTCTGCCAGACTTCACGCGAGAAGCTGCGGGACCAGACACTCTTTTTAAGGCCGAGTACGATCACAATGGAGGGACCACGTGCAAGCAGTGCGACACAAGCTATCTAGCAGATCGGGAGCCTCGGAGGCAAGAGTTAGTGGTGCACTATGGCACGATCGCGTCGGGCAACCAGGTGATGAGGAGTGCGGCAGAACGAGACAAGGTCAGCGCAGAGCTGGGCGGCGTGCTCTGCTTCGAGATGGAGGCGGCGGGCCTGATGAACAGCTTCCCGTGCCTGGTGATCCGCGGCATCTGCGACTACGCCGACTCGCACAAGAACAAGCGGTGGCAGCCGTACGCGGCGGCGACGGCAGCGGCGTGCGCAAAGGAAGTGCTGTCGGTGATACCACCAGCGGAGATAGCCAAGACGCACACGGTGGACGAGGCAATGCGAGAGGCAAGCGGTTAGTGCAGCAGTAGTTGTGTCTGTAGCTGTGTGTAGGCGCTGATGCCGTGTAGCCAAAGCGACGTACTGCATACCCTTTGCTAAGAATCGATACTTTGTTGGCCGACAGGATGAGCTCCGCGTGCTGCAGCAGAAGCTGATGGTGGATCAAGAGTGCCAGAAACTGTCTATTGTAGGCCTGGGCGGGATGGGTAAGACGCAAGTGGCGCTGCAGTTTGCGTACATGGTGAAAGAGAGGTGGCCCGACTACTCGGTCTTGTGGGTGCCTGCGCTGAGCATGGAGAGCTTCGAGCAGGCATGTGCAGGCATTGCAAAAGCGCTGCACATACCATATGCAGCTAGCGGAGAAGAGGACGTGAAGGAAGTAGTGCAGCAGCACTTGAGCTTAAGCCGAGCAGGACGGTGGCTGCTGGTGGTCGATAATGCTGACGACGTCGACATCTTCTTTGGGACGGCGCAGTCGAGAGGCATCTTCGACTACCTGCCTGAAAGCGAGACGGGCGTAGTCGTGTACACTACGCGCACCCCAGAGGTAGCCGAACTAACACGCGGCGATGTTATCGAACTTGGGGCTATGGACCGTCGGGACGCAGCCGCCTTTCTTACCAGGTCGCTAACGAGAAAAGATCTTCTTCGCAACGACGCAACGACAGCAGAGCTGCTAGACGAGCTAACGTGCCTGCCGCTCGCTATCGCGCAGGCAGCTGCCTACTTGAACAAGAATCGCATGCCAGTCACCAAGTACCTGCAGCTGATTCGGAGCACGGAGCAGGACATGGTAGCGCTGATGAGCAGGGAATTCCGCGATAATACGCGTTACAAAGAGTCGGCGAATGCAGTGGCGGCGACATGGGTAGTGTCGTTCAGCCAGATCCGTGAGCGCGATGCAGCAGCAGCCGACCTACTAGCGTTCATGTCGTGCGTAGAATGGAAAGCAATACCGCGGTCGCTGTTGCCGAGGGCGCAGGCAGAAGTACAGTCGGAGACACAGATGGAGGAGGCCATCGGCACGCTGTGCGGTTACTCTTTTCTGGCCCGACGGCGCGACGGTGGAGAACGAGGAAAAAACGACGACAACACCGACGAGGAGTGGTATGACATCCATCGACTTGTGCACCTAGCCACAAGGATCTGGATCACAAAGCGCGGTGATGCAGCAAGCGTGCTGGACAACGCAGTACGGCAGGTAGCAGACGTTTTCCCATCCAACGACTATGCATATCGCGCAGTGTGGAGAGCATATCTTCCACATGCGCTGCGACTGCTAGAGGATGGGCAGGAATGCAATGTTGAGGAAAAGCCAGAGCTTTGTTTGCTAGTAGGACGATGTCTGAGAGTAGATGGCAGGATCAGAGAGGCAGTAAGATGGATAGAAGAGTCGTGTCGAATGAGGAAGACCCTGGGTGAAGACGACTCGAATCGACTGTTGTCGCAGCACGAGCTCGCAATAGTATACCGAGCAGATGGACAAGTGCAGAAGGCGGTAGAGCTGCTAGAGCATATAGTTGCAGTGGAAGAGAAGGTGCTGGCGGAAGAGCATCCTGATCGACTAGCGTCGCAGCACGAGCTCGCAGGGGCATACGAAGCAGATGGACAGGTGCAGAAGGCGGTAGAGCTGCTAGAGCATATAGTTGCAGTGCGCGAGAAGGTGCTAGTAGAAGAGCACCCGTCTCGACTAGCGTCGCAGCACGTGCTCGCAATGGCATACAAGGCAGATGGACAGGTACAGAAGGCAGTAGAGCTACTAGAGCATATAGTTGCAGTGGAAGAGAAGGTGCTGGCGGAAGAGCACCCTGATCGACTAGCGTCGCAGCACGTGCTCGCACGAGCATACCAAGCAGATGGACAGGTGCAGAAGGCGATAGAGCTGCTAGAGCATATAGTTGCAGTGGAAGAGAAGGTGCTGGCGGAAGAGCACCCTGATCGACTAGCGTCACAGCACGTGCTCGCAATAGCATACAAGGCAGATGGACAGGTGCAGAGGGCAGTGGAGCTACTAGAGCATGTAGTCGCTGTTGAAGCTCGCACTCTTCGCGATGACCATTCTTCGCGGCTAGTGTCAGTCAATGCTTTGGCTGACATGTATGCCCAGCTAGCTGTTGACCCAGTCGAAGCACTGTCCTCTGTATCTTGCCACAGCTCGACATCATCTGCGTCTAGTAGTTAGTTAGGCAGGCTGTTTAGTAATGCAACTAACCGGAAACCGATTTTGCTCGCGCGACTGTACAGTACTCGCGGGCCGCAAGAATCAGCGTTTGTGCTGGTAATAGACGCTTAGTTGCGGTACTTTGCTTGAACTGGTCGAAGATGGGTACCCGTATTTCTGCAGCACCACGTATGGAGGACTGGTGCCTTGTGGTATTTTCCATACACAGAATAGAAGCTATTCTGATATGCAGCATTGCCCTGCGGTTGACAATGATGACAGGATGCATCTAATCGCTCTTTCCTGGCTCTTTTACACATGCGTGCGACACCAACCTTGCCAACATGTTGCCTAGACTATCCTAGAGCATCTTGTAACCCAAGCTAGGCAATACTTACCCATCTAGGAATTCTGCAGCCGCGACTACCACCCCCCGTCTTGTGTCTAAGCGAACCACCTGAAACTCGTCTATCTGTGTGGCATGTTTCATACTCTTGTACGGGGGTGCAGTCGAATTCGGAAGGTTACGTGCAACTATAGGCAACGACAATTGGGTTTACATCGATGTATATGCCAGGGTTTACGCTTGCTCGGCTGCGTGTTGCATACGTATATCGGGTATAGGGGGGCATGCACTGTACGTTGCACAAAGCCGAAGAGAAAAAGTGACAGGTAAACATACTTTCCAAGCTCTTGCTACATGGCGATCTTTCGGACCGAACGCGAGCCCGGTAGATGGAACACGAGGGATTTGGTCGAGATGATGGAGAGGCACAGAGGGGAGAGGTGTGCGTGTTGGTTGTTGCATCTCGCGATGTAAAGGCGAGCGTCACGCCATCTTACGACGACCGACAAACACACCACCCGCTTACGTGCACGGTCCACCTACCGTATCGGGACGCCCTCCGCTGCTTACTTTGAAGCTTGCCAGTTCACATACATATATGACTGCTAGTTCTTAACAGGGTGAGGTGGATAGAACAAACAACAATCGTTTCATTTCTTTGGCAAAAGAAGAAGAAAGAACTAAACGCTTATACATTCCACTTGTACTGGCAGCAATCGAAACGAGACCGGAGCTTCTAAGGCGGAATAAAGCAAGAAGCACTGCACTTACCATCGACTCACAATCACTCAAGATGGCGACACGACAGAATCACAGACCCATGCAGCATATTGATCGCCGCGAGCTGTACACCAGCCTAGAGGCACGGATACAGTACCTGCACTCATTTCTCGACTTTAGTTCACGTAGGTCCTGACGCTTTCATGTGCCCAAGAAGTCCAGTGACTAACCCTACATCAATGTACAGGCGATATGGAAGCCCTCACAACAGGTGCAAAATACATCAAGGCACTCATCCCCGCCGTCGTCAACATTGTATACAAAAAGCTGCTCCAGTACGACATCACGGCACAAGCATTCGAAACGCGATCAACATCCTACCAAGGCCCAGTGGATGTTAGTAATCTCGACGAACACTCACCGCAGATTCTGTACCGCAAAATGTTTCTGCGCGGCTACCTGAACAAGCTGTGCAGCGACCCGTCGACAATGGAGTTTTGGGAGTACCTCGACAAAGTGGGCATGATGCACGTGGGACAAGGGCGAGCGCACCCGCTGCACGTAGAATACGTGCACATTGGAGTGACGCTTTCGTTTATACAAGACATCATGACCGAGGCAGTGCTGTCGCATCCGCGGCTAAAGATGGAGCGCAAAATAGCGCTGATTAAGGCGCTGAGCAAAGTCATCTGGATCCAGAACGATCTATTCGCTAAATGGTATGTGCGGGACGGCGAAGAGTTTGCAGAAGAGCGACTGGTACCCGAGGTCGAGCCCGAGGGCTATCTTCACGGCAAGCCCGTCTTGCGCGAGGGCAGCAGAGAGCGGGAGAGCGAGATTGAAGAGGCAGACATGGCGACAGGAACATGTCCGTTCAAGAATTTGGCGAGCAGGCCAAGGGGTGTGGTGCCTCAGGACGGGCTAAGAGAGACGAGTCTGGGGAAAGACGATGCAGATGCACAGGACGGGGAAATCACGATAGACGCCGCAGACGCGCCGAAGCCTGCATCGCCAGGCATGGGCGCTTTTGGACAGAGCGCGATACCGCGGGCGATTGGGAGTAGCGCTTGACAAGTAAGCGAGGGAGATGTTTGTTTGTGTGTATGTACAGTAGAGCATGTGAATACGCTTGTTTTCCTCTTGGCACAGCTAGGAGTATCCTGGGCTCCAAGGCTCGGCAAATTTCCGCGATTCCTAATGGGCTTTTTCTTCGTACGTATGTTGGTTGGGAGTAGGCGATGGGGTGCCGGATGTTGTCGCAGGCCAATGCACGGGTTAAACCGGAGCCGGACAGGCAGCCGCCGCCCCGAGAGCCGCGATCGGCTTGTCATCATCGATGTACGTATGTACGTATGTAGTCGCCGTCGCCGTCGTCCGAGTCGTTTGACACGACAAATTTTGCCGCAGTGCAGTATGGGCATGTAGAGTATATAGAGAGCAGGCGTTGCTGCGCCTGCGATGGAAATTTCTCAGTCCTCGCATGTGGATTTTGCATGCGGCGTGACGGGCGGAGCGCAGGGACATGAGCAAGCATGGGCGTGGGCGAGTGAGGGAGCGAGAGACATGGGCGTGGTGGTGATGGTGTTGAGGGTGTTTCAGGCTAGGGTGAGCAGAAGGAAGGCGTGCTAGTCTTGTGTGGAGGGCGGCCGTGGCTCGTCCTTGGCTGCATGCGCGTCGTAGCCCTGCGAGCACACCATGGGCCGGCCCATGTATGTACCGGTATAGCAGCAGCTGGCAATATTATCCCTCCACTCCCCCCAGGTAGGTACACACCTCACCGGAAGCAGCTGGAGCCCTGGTACCGAGTTGCGCGTTGTTTCTCTAGCAACTATTGTCTCCAAAACAGCGCACCCTGACTATCCTCGATTGGTTCGATGCTTCCGCCCGGCGACCGTGGACACTCGTCCCAACACAAGCACAGTACAAGCACAGTACGAGCGCCTTGCCTTGGGTCTGTATCTGCAGTGAGGCGATGAGGCGATGCGGCGAGAGGTGGTGTGCTTGGTCTTCCCCTCCTCCCCCCGGCCATGACATAACGCCGCTGAGACGCAACTTGAGTCGTTAGACGTTTGCTGGCAGCGACTTAGCGGACGCGCTCGCTTGGCCAAGACGTAGTAGCTGCGGGCCCATTGCGCACCGCCTTGCGCCAAAAGTAAACCTGAGGCCAGACGGCGTGCGCCAGTTAGGCTACGGGGAGGCGGGTTCCTAGAGGCCAGCAGCAGCGTGGACGAGAATTAATGTTTGCTCTTTTTGCGCCTGCGTTTTGCTTTGCCCGGATCGCCTGCTCTTCTGAGACCCAAGGGACGTGCAGGCAGGGGTGTCCCTGCTAGCGCCGCCTAGTGCAGCCCATACCTGCGGAAACGCACTCATTGACTGACTGACTGCCTTCGCCCCCCCAGAACTTCGTTGTCACCCTCGCCCTTCATCACAACATCATCGCCGCCTGGCCACCCTTTACCCGCCCCCCGCCTTCACCTTTCTCTCCCCCCCTTCCCCCCACCACGCCTCAACACGGCCTATTGTAGCCCTCTGCAACTGTAATACGCACCCCTCTCCTGCTTTCACGACTTCTTTTCTTGGATTTCGTGCTGGTGCGGCTGTTTCTTCCTTATCAAGTGGCCCCGATCAGCGCGCTTCTTGCCCTCCACGTCATCATCACAACGGCTTAACTGCTTGTTGCTTCTCTTCCTGCACTCCTTCGCCCACACTTGACATTCCCGTAACCCCTTTTTAATATTCCCCTCTTTCCCGCGCTTTTGCGTCCGACTTGTCGCTTCCCGCTGCTGCGACTGCTGCAACGTCATCTCGCAGCTCCACTAGCTCCTCGACTTCGATGCTCACGCCCCTCACAACGACAGATGAGCTCAGTTGCTTTTAGGCTTCCACCTTCTTCACCATGCAGTCCATGTTCCGCCTTCCATGGTGTAACGAGTCGCCTGGCGACAAAATCATGGAGAAGTCTACGCTGCACAAGCCAAGACCGCTGCCGGTCGAAATGCCAAACTTTATGAACAAGATCAAGCGGAAGAGGACAGACAGTCCTGAACCCTCGCCCGCGCAGCACGCGCACGTAGTCAAGAAGTGGAAAGACGCTCACGGTGAGATGAAGCCTTCTGCCCTGAATGGAGGTGCACGCCCTGCAGAGGCACCCACTGCAGCTTCTGTCCAAGTTCCAGATGCCAGGCCGAAGGCACACCCTGTAAAGAAAGAGAGCAAGAGCAAGCCTTCAGGACCCCAGCAACAGACTGTCAAACCAGACTCCACCACGACGCCCGCCACCACCATGGACTCTGGACTGACTGCCGTGCAACAAGCCATCGAGGCTCAAATCAACTACGAGATTCTGCTCAAGCACAACGAGCTCCGTTTGATCGAGCAAGAGCTAGCCAAATGCCAGGTGTCTCTCGAGCAACTCAGGCGCTGTTCACTTATTCCTTTCCCGGGTACCGAGGGCCTCAATGAAGACCTCAGCCTGGGCGTGGGCCCTTCTTTGCAACCAAGCGCGGGTTACACCCAGCCGCAGTATGCCGCGCCATGGGGCGTCACCGACGGTCCCTACACCCGTCACTATGCCAAATGGTTAATCTCGGACGTCAAGTTTGACCCCGTTTCCGAACGTGCTCTCGCCCAGCAGGCCCAAGGCTACTTCGGCAATGGTGAGGGCAGGACGACGCGCGGTAGCTTTGCCGACTACGGCTCAGCTCACAGAGGCCGCACGTCGCGAACTTCAACTGGAATGTTGAAGCTCACGCCTCTTGGTGAAACTCCAGCACCAGCGCCAAAGGTAGACCCTCTATTGCACAAGCGATCTACCGACGGCCAGTGGGTACGACTGTATTGTGCTCAGTGCGGCCACAGCAACTTCTCCAACACCCAGGGTTTCCTCAATCACTGCCGTATCAAGCACAACCAAGTCTTCAAGAGCCATGATGCAGCCGCTATTGCGTGTGGTGTACCCGTCGAATCCAACGACGCAGCAAATCCTGTTCCTGCAAGTGAGCCAGCTAGCGCGCCAGCAGCAGCAACACCAGCAGTCTCTTTCCCCATCCCGGCCACTCCTGGTATTGTTCACCCGCTAGCTGCTCAATCTGCACCAGTTGCACACGCTCCACAGGTACACCGTCGTCTAGATGCTTCCTCGTCTAACAAGTCCAAACCTGCCCCGCCACCTAGCTTCATCAAGTCATCCTCGACACCATACTTGGCAGCCCGTTTCCACAACAGCGGCTCTCAAGGTAACTTCAAGGAGCTTGTCGACACTGCGCGTGCCAAGATTGACTTGGATGCGATCGACGCCTCAGACGACGACAGTGCGGACATCAGTGTTGCACCGACCCCGGTAACCAATGTGGCACCGCATCTCGCCCGTCTTCCCGCCAGTGCTCCCGCAAGTAAAACTCCGGCAAGGGCAGGCAGTAAGAAAGGTTCCCATCCAAGTCACGCACGCCTACCCATGTCTCTACCCTCTCCCATCAAGCCTCAAGGACATGATGATATGCCACACTCACCGGCAGACCTCAGCCCTCATACTGTTGAGTCTAACCCGGGTCTAGTCAGCGATCATGATGACGATGATGACGATGATGCGGACGATGCGCACAGCCAGCCTGACCTCGCGATTGACGACCACGTCATGGTCGAAGATTCGAGTGACGTTGAGGGTGTGCAAGAACGCCAGGGTTCTCGGCAAGGACTGCATGGGTGTTTTGAAAAGGGCGAGGGCAGCCGTGAGCATTGAGCAGTAAGAGCGAGTTAGATCCGGCTTGTATTGTTCATGTTTCCTCGTTCCACCCCCGGTTTTCAACAATCCCATGTCCTTGAACCATGTCGTTATTCTTTTTTTGTCTTTCTTGTTACTTCATTATACACGGGTGCCAGCAATGGACAAGGTGGTCCGCTGGTCAGGACAGGGCAATTGTTCTGCTTTTTTTGGTCTTTATTCTGTCTTTTTATGTTTGTTCTCATGATTCAAGAAAATCCGTCAGACATCTCATCTCATTTGCGCCTCGCGAGGTGTTGAGTAAGGCGCTGGAAACGTCGTGTATTATCATCCCCTGTATGGAACATTGGTGTTCTGGTTGGAACTTGGCGGGGTGGTTTAGATGGACTTCGGGGTGCTGGTACACATTTTGCTTTTGTGCTCCCCCATACATGGCTGACTTGACGGGTCAGTGAAAGCTTGCGAGTGTAAAAGCTCGGTTGCTTGTATATACTTTAATCTCATGACGCTCTGAATTTACATGAACATTCGTGCACCAAATGCTGTGACTTGTAGGGTAGAAATGTGTCCCGAGATGATGCCACGATATGCTGTTCTATCCTATCAAAACACTCCATAAAACGCCTCGCTTCATGAAAATCTACCTAGCTAACATGTCCCCTTGTTGAACACACACTGAACCCTCACTCATCGCTTCTCATATCAAGTCTACTATCCCTCTCATCCCATGAATTCGAGCGCCTACTCGAACGTCAGTCCTGTCTGTTCTTCTCTCTGCTCTTCCCAACTCCTTCCGCGCAGCCAAATCCCCCCAAACCCGAAGACAAGAAAAAGATAGAAGAAAAAAATTAAATAAACTCACAGCCATAATCACACACGCAAGACTGACATACGGACTCAGCCTCTCTCCGACGCGCGCCGCCTTCCACAGCGGCGACACAATCCAGTTTTCCTTGTTGCGATCAATGATACCCGGGAAGACGGAGTGTGCGTACGTCGAGGTGCAGATTGTGAGGAGGATGACGAGGAGGAGGGATTGGAAGTTGAAGAGGGCCGTCTGTGTAGGTCGGTGTTAGTTTGGCTGTTTGGTAGCTAAGAGGGGAAAGGTAAGTACCATTATACGTGTTGCGCTGGTGGTGTGTGCGGAGGGTGGAGTTGGGTTAGAGTAGCGAAGAGAAAGAAGAAGGCGAAGTGAGAAAAAGTGCGTGTGTGTTTGGACTATGCGCGATAATGAGTGTGGTTCTGTGGTTTGTGGTGGTAGGTGTAGTAGATGTTCGCTGCATGTAGCTAACATGTGGGTGGGTATATCCCGCGGCGAGCCAGTGCGGCGACCGACCGACCGACCCGCACTGATCGTCATTGCAGCGCGAGCCTGGGCGTTGACCTACTAGTTTCAACGCGAACCTTTTACCATCATCGCACAGTCACGATACAACGACGCAGATCACAGACGAAAACGCATACAGACAGATTGTTTTTCGGCTGGTTTACACGCGGCAATACGGGATAAGAAAGCCAGACGCGAAGGGTTCGGTCAACAACGGACGGGACTTGCGGTCGCGCCAGACACAGAGCATCAGTCCACCGCAAGGTGAAAGAGACGCAGTGATTTCGCACACAACATGACGGAGCCGCGCATGCGACTGCGCCAAAAAGGGCAGCAATTTCCAACACAGGACTGTAAGTCGATTGAACATGCCTTGCTCCTCCCCCGTTGGCTTCCTCTTGTCCCTCCAAGAGACATAGCGCACGCTATCCAACAAACGACTTTAACACCCGACAACAGTAGAAGCCTTTCTCCTCGCCTTTGGCGACAACGACTACCCTCTCCCCGAAACAGTGCGCGTCCTCGATGAAATCATAACCGACTACATCATCGAAACATGCCACGAGGCCGCGTCAGTAGCGCACCACGCGCGCCGCGCCAAGATCAAACTCGACGACTTCAAGTTCATGCTGCGGCGCGACACGGGCAAGCTGGGGCGTGTGAGCGAGATGCTGGAGACGGACAAGGAGTTGAAGCGCAAGAGGAAGGCGTTTGATACGGACGAGGGTGCGGTGCTGGCGGAGAAAGAGCGGGACAAGGACAAGGATGAAGGCGAGGGCAAAGGGGTGAGGGGGAAGAAGAAGGCCGAGCACGAAGGGAATCCCGATGCCGAGGAGGAGAGGAGGAAGAAGAAAAAGAAGAAGAAGAGAGACGCTGGCGATGATGCGAGTACGGTCAGAAGTGGATGAGGCATTGTCGTTACACAATGGAAAAGAAGGTATAGCAGCAGCAGGGTGTCGGAGGAATCCTTTTCTTTCCTACACGGACGGGAAAAGGCGAATGGAGATGCGACCGAGTGAAGTGGGGATTCTTTCTTTCCCTAATGCCCTCATGCAACGCGCACACTTTCGCCTTTTTCCTAATCGAAGTCTTCGAAGAAGCCGGACGGTATATACACACATACAAGTGCGCTTGGTCCCCAAGTCCTTCAGCGCGAAGCGCAATAAAAAAAAGGCGCCTTGTCAATTATGCTGCTACCCAGAGCGCAGCTACAGAGGAGAAGTCGCTATCTGCATTTCTGCAAGTGTATAGTATAGTATATACATACACACATCATTCAAAGAGATCAAAAAGGATACCCTTAAAAGTAATGTAAGAATACAGAGAAGATTGCTCAATGGTAATAACAATGGTTATTCAAAAAAAGAGTTCGACATATTCTAGCATTGCGTAATCTAGCATACGCCTCAGCGTAGTAGTAGCAGTAGTCCCAGCCACTTTAGGCCGTGTCAAACAAAACTACTAGTTATATAGCGACTTTGGATGGACAAAGGCTTTTTGACAGGTAGAAGCAGCCTACACCTCAGCGCCTTCGCATCTTCCTCGTCGTCACCATCATCATCACCATTGTCATGACTGCCATCATGGGTAAAATCCGCGAGTTTCCAAATTTCCACCCGCTTTTTCGTAATGCTGAATCCATTAAGCATCTCGAAATGGCGATTTCCACGCCCTTGCTAGAGGCTTGACTCCGTCTAGAACAACGCGTTAGCCAAACGCCAAACTCCTTGCAATGTGTCCCTTTTTTGGGCATGCTCATGCCTCTTGCTCCCTCTGCTGCCTTCCCTTGCCGCCTCGTCGGTCACCACCCTTTCCTCGGTTGTCCCCGTCTTTTTTGCCATCGCCGCCAAGAACATCACCACCACCCATTGTCAGCGCTGCTGTTGCAAGACGGTTTGAAAGGTCGATTTGTGTCCGGATTGTGTTTGCGAGGTACGACACTACAAGGACATCTTGGATGTGTGCATTGCTACCAAAAGTTAGCAAAGCCGAATACATATAAAACAAAACCAGTGTCTCAACGTACAAGTCACGTTCAATGTCAGTAGGTTCAACCTTGGGCGCTAAGCTGAGTGCGTTCATCAGGAACTGGCCCAGCGCAGACGAAGGCTCGGCCTCTTCGTCCAGAACATTGTTGACATAGGTAGACACGCGCTCAAGCATGTCAAGGACATGTTGAATGGCGCGCTCCAATGAGTCCAGGTCGGTCATGACCTCCTGTGACCGGTTCTCGCTGTCCTTTGCGGCTGAAATGAGCTCGAGTCCCGACCTCTCGGCCTCGCCGTACTTGATCTCGTGGGGCACTGGGATAAACAGGCATGAATCAGCCGCGCGCTCGGCAGTGACGCCAATGGGTGCGGAGATGTATGTCTTGGACTCGATGTCCTGACCCGGTACGGTCGAGACAGTCAGGTGCACGGCGGGGTGTGGCCATGTGCCGTCGCCCTGCTGGCTGTAGAAGTTCTGGATGAGAGCGGAGAAGGTGTTGAGGTCGCTGCTGGTTGCGTACCAGCCGACAAGGACTTCGCGGGGGTTGGCGCGGAGGTGGAGGGCGAGCATCTGCTTCTGGTAGTCCATGTCGACCTCGACCTGCTCGGCCGTCTCGGTGTGGGGGACGGCATAGCAGTTGCGAATCTCAATCTCAGTGCCGTCTTCGCTGCGGGTGCCGAGCAGAGTGCCAATGACGCGTTCCTGGTCGGTGGGGCGGCGGAGGGCGTGGTCGAGGATGGAGAATACGGCCTATTTACAGCGTGTCAGAGAGCGAAGCTGGTGGCCTCTCACTGCGGTTGTCGCATACCTGAGGCTGGATGGCGACGTTCAGCGGGGCAGTTGACGGCTGGGCACCTAGAGGCGCTGGGCCGAGTGGGCGCGCAAGATGGAGGAAGGAGTCGTTCTCGGCCATGATAGCGATTGGGATAGTGGCGGTGGTGGTGCTGCCGGGGTGGTGGGTGGTGGTGAGGCGTGGGCGGCTATCAAAGATGTCAATGTGGTTGGTGGGGCACGACGATATTCTTCACGAAATCTGGGCAGGTGCGGTGGTTCGCTTGCACGGGCCATGTCGATATATTTTCTGGTGGGGACCATCCGACGCCTGCACGACAACCGCATGCAGCAGACGCGCGCCATATAGCCTCGGAAAATTTAATTCCTGCGCAACTTCAGCAGCGCGCATATACAGGGCAGAGACATTGGGCTGTTTTACAATTCTAGTGCTGTCAAACTCTTCAACACCCTTCCATTCGTCTTGTTCGCAGTCAGGCGCATTCGACAGGCGCGCGCACAGCGACCATGGCGCCCATCAGAGGCCGAGGTGGCTTTCGGGGCAGAGGGCGAGGCAGAGGTGGTGTAAGAGGAAGGGGGAGGGGGAGGGGTGGTAATAGAGGCGGCTTCGCTGCTGCAAGGACCGCCGACGAGGTTGAAGATTCGTGAGTACGGGTATTGCTGATAGAGAGGGTTATCTACATGCTGACTGCCGACCGAAGCAATGTCGATATGCGCGCACCATCCGACTTTGAAAAAAGCGAGTCTGAAGCCTCTGACACTGATGCTTCCGACGACGATGAGGAAGAGGAGGCACAGCCAACCGCCAACGCCTACGCAGCCCTCCTACAGTCCTTCTCCACACGAGATGCCGGCGCAGATGAGCCCCGTAAAAAGAGACGGAAGCTCCAACACGAGCATGAACCACAACAGGTAGCTGGCATGGATATGGACCAAGGGGAGGACGCCTCTTTATCAGAAGCCGACGAGAGTGTACGCGAGGACGAAGCAGAGCAAGTCGATTCCGACGACGAGGCAGCAAATGGAGATGATACCAAGGAACAAGAGCTAGAAAAGGCCTACGAAAAGCATTTCGCAAACCCAGATGAGAACGAGCTAGCGACACGGTTGAAGCGGATAGCGGCGAACCAGTGGTCGTCGCAAAAGCTGCACAATGCATCAGGCAACGCCAAGGGCTTTGGTATCCTCCAAATCCCAGATGACGAGGTTCAGCCGCCAGCCAGGAAAGTGAAGAGCACCCGCGACGTCCAGTTGAAGGCCCGGCTGGTGGAAAATGCACACAAGAAAGTCGGAGACTTTGACCCAGTCGAACAAACTATCGCCCCATCCCTATTCGGCTATCAAGACGTGCTCTTCGGCGCACGAACAGTACAAAACGCCAGTCGCCTTCGAGACATCACTTGTCTACATGCGCTCAACCATATCCTCATGACGCGAGACCGAGTACTGAAGAACAATGCAAAGCTGGCGGCTGCGAGCGACGATGACGATGCTGAATACCGCGACCAAGGTTTTACGCGCCCGAAGATCTTATTCCTTCTCGAGACAAAGCAGGCCTGTGTGCGTGTACTAGATTCCATCACTAAACTGTATGACTTTGAACAGCAAGAAAACAAGAAGCGATTTCTTGATAGCTTCTCACTCCCAGAAGACAAGTTTTCGGATGACAAGCCGGCAGACTTCCGCCAGCTATTCGAAGGCAACGACGAAAACGAGTTCCGCATCGGTGTCAAGCTGACACGCAAGACACTGAAATTATTTTCAACATTCTATAACTCCGATATCATCTTCGCTTCTACGCTCGGCCTGCGCCGGGCAATCGAGTCTGGGGACCCCAAGAAGCGGGATTACGACTTCCTATCATCCATCGAGATGGTCATCATGGAGCAGGCGGACGCCACCCTGATGCAGAATTGGGATCACACAGAGTTCATTTTCGAGCACCTGAACCTTCAACCAAAAGACTCTCACGGTTGCGACTTTTCACGAGTGCGGTCGTGGTACCTGGACGGACATGCACCACACATCCGACAGACAATTGTGCTATCCGCATTCCTGACGCCAAAGATCAATACTTTGTACAACAAGCATATGCGCAATGTAGCCGGACGCTTAAAATACACTGCCGACAACACAGACGGCCTCATAGAAACAATGTCCTACGGCGTGAAACAAACATTCTTGCGCTTCAATTCACCGTCCTATCTTACCGATCCAGACGCGCGATTCAAATACTTCAACACATCCATCCTACCGTCGATTAACCGTATGCCAAGGCCGCCTGAGGGCGGTTTAGGTGTTTTGGTCTTTATCCCGTCCTACCTGGACTTTGTCCGCGTACGCAACTCACTTGTTGACTCCGACTTTTCGTATGCCTCCATCAGTGAGTACACTGACCCGACAGATGTACGCAAAGCACGTTCGCATTTCATGAATGGCAAGCACTCACTGCTGTTGTACACTGGCCGTGCGCACCACTTCCATAGATACAAGATTCGAGGCGTCAAGAGAGTGGTGTTCTACGGCGTGCCTGAGAATCCAATATTCTACGACGAGGTGGTAGGCTTCATTGGCAAGACGCTAGAACGGGCTGAGATCAGCCGAGCAGAAGCGAATGTCAGGGTGTGCTTTTCGAAATGGGAGAAGATGGAGTTGGAAAGGATTGTTGGCACGAAGAGAGTGGGGAAAATGATTGCGGACAAGGGCGATGTCTTTGATTTTGTATAGGAATGTAGAATCAAACAAATAGATGATGCAGCTTTTGTTGACATGGTAATAGTACACTTGCCGACTAAAGGCAGTAACTTTGTTATAACAAATAAACCCCTCGTCTCACCCGCTACCAAGACTTTTCACATACTCTATGGGTATGCGAACAAGATTCAGACAATGAGCTTCACTTAGATATAGCGTCGACACTCTGAAATTGTGCGCATCTATGACTCGACATGGTCTTAGACCATTGCTCAGTCCTCCAGTATCGCTGATACGTGCCTTCCATACGAGGAGATCACTCTTGCCTCGCCTTCACCTTCACCTTCACCTTCACCCGTGCAGTACACATTTAGTGGATCAAGCGGCCACATCTCCCTTTCGACCACTTCTCTACGCATCAGCTGAATCAAAGGCACTCGCCAAATCGTCAACTCTACCTCTCAACCAGAAAATGAAGCTTCATTGTATCCCTGCCGTGCTCCTAGCCGCCTTAGCTACCGCTGGTGTCGTCCCCTCCTCCGATGCGTCACTTGAAAACCTCACACACGGTGTCAACGATACTCTTCTCGATGATACATTCCTCGACTCGAGCTCGTCCTCTACAGCTCATACCCATGCTGAACCCTCCAAATTCGACAAGGCCGCCGAAATTGGGCGCACTCTCGATTCAGCCATGAAGTCCAAAGACAGCATCGCCCGGTGGTTCTTCAAAGGCTTTCCCAACTTCCACGAAACCTGCCAGAGTCCCTTCGATGGTGATGGACGAGAGGAGCTAAAGAAGTGGGGCTTCGACGATAGCGAGACGCTGAGAAAGGAGGTAGAGAAAGAATGTGACTTTGATAAGTATCATGGCATCAAGGCTGCTTTTGACGAGCTGGGCTTGGATACCAAGGCAGAGAAAGATAGCGGGCCGAACAAGTGCTTCAAAATCAATCATCGCGATGGCCCTGCTATCAAGAGGCTTCCGGATGGTTCTCTCCCTAGCGAAGCGAATCAATACTACGACGTGTGCGGTAAGGAATATAGGGTATCATTCCCCGACTACAGTATCGAATAAGGCGTTTGCTGACTCAACATACACATAGGCCACCGGTGCTACGTATGAATTCGCCGTTAATCCAAACGGACTCGTCGCCCTAATGAATATCATGAGCATGACGTTCTGCGCCGAGAGGTTCACCTGGTTTCGAAAGCCACTTCCAGACGAGCTACCTCACATCGGCACAGCGTCAGATATAGCATGGGCGGTTTGGAATCGAGCTGGTGCTTCCAACATTGCAGATGTCAAGTACCTTCTTGTCACACAGGTCATGAATGCAGGGTCCCGAGAGATATTCAGGACGGCGCTTGGAACACTGCAGCCTCCTGAGAGTGAGCACAAGGTTTGGCCTGGCCATGAGTTCACCATGGATACGACTGCGGGTCGAGCAATCTTGGGTTAGTAGTTTCTGCAGCACCGACGTGACTGCAAGTTGCGTTCTGATACTGACTCGATTCACTAGGCTCGCCTGTAGGAAGATGGGCTGGATACTTCCTCCTACAGCATAAAGAGAAGCTCGGTGGCAATCGGTTCATTTCAAGAGTCAGGGTCTTCCGGCCAAGCGCCGCTTCCCTTCCGTATCTAGTTTTCTACGTGGATCCAACACCGGCTAGAGCTGGTTCTACTGCAGATACAGTGGCTCGCGGACTATCCAGGTCGGACAGTGTTCTTGCAAGTACTCAACGGTTCGACCACATCAACTCATCGCGCACCGTGAGAAAGAGTGTTGACGGGAGGCATCTGGTGCGAGAGCATATCATAAATGCTGGATCTTAGTCGGTAGAAGCTGGAAAGGATGTTAGCAACTTTGGCTTCTGGTATCCGCCAGGCTGACACGACTGGCTTTAAGATGAGGATTCATTCGACGGGAGATATATCTCCCGGAACTACAATAGCTCTAGCTGCTAGATGAAATCACAAATACTGACTAAGGCGTCTACATATGAGGCTTCGAACTAGGCTAAGAACTGCTGAATACGTCTAGGTTCATTATCTGCTCGTATCGTATCGCGATGACTGGGGCAGCGGTTTGTCGCACGGACCTATTGAGTGCCATGGCACAAACGGATACAGGTCGCATTGAGCATGGCCTTATGCAAGTCAGTATGTTGTGAGAGTCGAGGCTATGCAGTGGCATCATCATAGAGACTTGTGGACAGCTTCAAAGCGGGACCGAGGCACTTGACGCACCACCCGACGCGATCTCGTCATGTTCGTCATCCCCACTGTGGTGTACCTGCGTCCGTGTGCGAGCCTAAAGTGGTCATGTACTTTTAAGAACGTGTGGAAAGGTGAATTGTACCGGGATAAACGGCAAAACCGGATAGAGGCGTAGTCCTTGGCAATATTTGCACGGGCGGTCCGGCGTCTTCCTTCGCGGGGTATCGTGACGATTTGTTGCCAGTCAAACCAACCCCCCGCCATACCCGTCACGCATTGCCAACAAAGTCGTCAGATAAGAGACACATGCACCGTACCCTTTCCAAGTCTCCATGCTGCTAGATGGATGGGCTGACACCGATTTGCCGGTGGTGCGGTGAAGGGCCACGTCGAGTGGCTGGGGCGCTTGCTTGACGCCAAACTCCACCCACCAGATAGGCGCGACACATGTTTCGCCAAGACCTACGCCCCATGAAACTCTCTTGGTCGTATCCAATGGCTTGAGCCCGTTCGGACTATACATGGTTCTGGTGCAGCGTAGTGCTGCCCCGACACGGCGGAGCACCTCAAGCGGGTCACAGCGGTGTGCCGAGCTCGAGACAAGCTTCCTAACATCCGTGTTGGGCGCTACAGTAGCCGCGAGCAAGAAAGTCCGATTCAAGCCTCTCGCCCTTATTTTAGCTACGAGATACCCGTACCCTTGCGAAGTGCTATTTCTCTGCGTGGTGCCAGGTCTGATTCTTACACACACGCGCCAACATGGTGCGATTTGACAATGTCCTCAAGTTCGCTCTCATACCGTCGATACTCTACCTCCTCATATCCTTCGTCGCGGTAGCTTTGACGACGCACTACTGGATCCTGACTGACTGGGTCATACCACGAGGCGTGATTGTTATAACGGCCGAGTTCGATGACCGAGTGAGACAGTTTGTGACGGACGCAACGATTGTCTATTTTACCGATGCGGATACCGACGCGACAATTGTGTCAGGATGCTTGAATTTGGCTGCCGCTGTCATAGCCGTTATCGCTTGGAGCACATTGCGAAAACCAGGCATGGACACAGTGATCAATTCGGTTGGTACACCCCGAAAGTCCAAGAACGATAACAGAAAATCTGACTTTTCTACAAGACCGTACGTCGTTTCTGGATACTCAGTATTGTCATCATGTCCACTGCTGGCGCTGTCATGGCCATGGTGTCGCTTGCACTGCACTACACAAAACTCGGAGACGACAAGTTTGGCTGCAGCCCAGAGCGACTTATGATGGGCGGTAAAATGAACACAAACATTTACTGCACTCGGGAGATGGCCGCATGTCGATTTCAGCCCGAATTTGTCAAGGGTGCTGACAAACAGAACGCGAGTGTTGCCTGCAATGAAGCTGTGAGTTCCTGACATAACCCGTGTCACGAAATGCGCTTTTTATTGACGATCAGAGCAGGTCGCAGTCAAATGGATGCAGATTATCTTGATGGTTCTCGGGCTTGTTGTATTGTCCATGTTCTCTCTACAAGCCTACCTACGTAGAAGCACTAGGGACAGCAGACTGGGTGACAAGGATGCCTTCGCAGAAGAGATTTGAAGCCTACAGCTGTCGGCTATGGATCACACGTATTTTACGCAGTTGACGAATTTCCTACAACACATCATTTCAGCGTTTGCTTTTTTTCCCCAGCATGCATCTGCATTGCACTACAATGCATCAGCTTGGGCGTTAGCATGCCCTCACAGGCCTCACTTTTTACAATAGACGACGTAACGATTATTCGAGCATACAACAACGCACAATGAAGCCATGCCATGGAAATTTGGCAGTATTCCAAGATGCTGTGGCTTTTTTTTAGCGTCCGAGGAAACTTTAACCTGGCGACTAGCATGTTAGCTCTTGTGCCAACTTCAGTGCCAACTTCAACGCCAACACAAGCACAACTCACGTCATATTATGCTGCTTCCTCAGAGTGCTACAAGCATCGTGGTGTACTTGCCCCCACATACATGCAGATCCTAGGCGCGTATGCAGTGATCACAACCACAATCATGGCATCACGCATGTAGATCGCCAGATTCCCACATGCTATTCCCGCTTTTCCCCCTTCTTGGGGGAGGAGGGGGAGAAAACACGCAAGAAGAAGACAGAAAACTTCCCCATCGCCATCGCCATTGCTTTTCGTTGCACTGTTCAATTAACGCCAAAAAACACTCCAGTTTCTAACCTTCTCGCTGCCGTACACAACTACCGTCCATTCCCCTAAGATAGCGTATTTCCCGGTTTTTTTGGGTGTTTTTTGTTTCAGCCCCAGCCGTGCTAGCCGATTGGTGGCTGCCAACGTCATTGCTGCAAACGTCACTTTTCTTGTTGGGTGCAGTGAGGTGAGGTGAGGCGAGGTGAAGTCAAGATGCAGGTATTATTGTCTTGTAGCTTGGTAGGAAGGCTTGGAAAATGGGGATTGGGTTGCATGTGTTGGATGTGTTGGGGGGCAGTAGGCTAGGTGGTGGCGTGATAAAGGGGGGAGTCGGCGGATGCCAGTACGAGGCTTGTCGTGCATATGTTGGTTGGATGGTATATGGTATGGCGGGGGGAATGAGTTGTGGAGTGGGTCGTTATTAGGCGTACGTTGTACTTGGGATATAGGTCATGAGCTAATAATTGCAATGTTTCTCAAGTAACGACTGCCTGCGCCGTTATGCCAATGTATTTTTGATTCTGGTATATTCAAGACGTTTGTAGCGTCGTGCACTCGCCGAGAAATTTTTCGTATGGAGCCTTGGAGAGTTCATTATGTGTTGGGACTTGGTAGGACAAGATAGCTATGGTGTGAAGCGGCATACAATAGATCAAAATGAGACAAACGTGCTACAATACGTACGGACGTTGATATCTTGGGCGTTCGGCTTGCCCAAGGTGGTGATACAGCGCGCGTGAGCGTAAGCGATAGCCACACTGTGGACATGGTAACAAAGAAAATAGTAGTTGATACCAGTCGGACGTGGGTCTGCAGGAAGTAACTAGCGCCGATCCTAGCTACTACGACCTTTTGACTGGTGACACGTTGTACCCCGTCCTGATATACAGTACAGGTCCTCTTACTCGCCTCTGGACTGCCCCGATATTGCTTAACATATCCCTTCGCTTGCGCCATCATTCGACCACTCATTGACTAGCTTCCTAATAAATCTTGAGAAGCAATAGCAGTCATCAGTGTTTAACCGTATGGCTAGGATCCTATTAGTACCAAGGTCGCTAACAATATTTAGATCTGGTGATGATCACAAATCTTAAAAGTAGTAGGTAGCATATAGTGTAGCGAGTCCAATCTCGTGTTCACTCTAAGAACTCCCCTTCAATCCTTGGAAGCATTGCATTACTACCGCGCTCTTTGATCTCTGTTCTAGATGATTCAAGCACGGAATGCCGTCTGATAGTCTTTTACGTGTAGGAATGGATAGAAAATCGATTAGGTGTGAGATTTGAAAATGCTTCTGATAGTCAAATTGTTCTGCGATTGTGACCTCACTCACAACTAGCTGCACGGTGGTAGTGTCTCTCGAGACATTCATAGAGATTGGTCCAAGGAATATGTGAACTTCCAATGCACGTATGCAAAGAATTTATTTAGACGGGTAAAGCGTGCATATGGGCTCCCAATCTCTACATCTCGCTGCTGGCTAGGAGCTGTAAGCGCGACTTTTGCAAGCACAAGAGAAAGAGATAGACTAACAAAGCGCATTTTATCTTCTTCTTTTGATGTATTTCGAAAGAGGGTTATTTTTCTTTTACAACTCGAAAGGTAAAATGAGAGGGTATTGTACTGATAGGAAGGTTGAGATTCCGTCGAGCATTGATTGTATATACACACGCGCCTATAAGCAGGTAAGCAAGACCTACAAACACAAAGTTCTAAAATGTTGTATTAGACAAATTTACCTGTCCCAATTTGTGACCCACTGAAATTCGCAACTGCTAGAGCCTATGTGAGGCAGTAACTTCCGGGGCTATTGGATCTTATGAGGCCAGATCACCTGTTTATTGTAACTACTAGAGGAGATATATTACCGGTAGAGTGTCAGTATTTACGATTAATCGGCATGAGTGGGTGGGCTGTGACATATTTCAAGTGAGAAGGGGTGCATGGCATTTAGTTCACCAAAGAAGGGTCATGTCAATGCTGCTGCACGGAGTAAGCTGTGCAGCAAACCGGATAGATGACTTGCAAGCGCATCTGTGTGAAGATGAGGGAGTTCAGTACTTTTGGCTTCATCGTGACTGCCATCAACGGGCGAACCACGTGGCTGTTTGCGCACTGCAGCAGCAGCAGTCCACGGCAAGGAAAGCACGCCTTGCTCGCGCGGTGTCTTCATCTTCCAATGGTTTTTTACCTCTCGCCAGACTTCAACCTATAGCGAAGACACAACATGGCGCCTGCCACCGGCTATCCTGGCTTACACGCTGAAGTCATTGTTGACGGACGCCCGCTGACGGAATACAACAATGATGAAGATACACGACCAAACACCAAAACAGTATATGTCCAATCAGAAGCAGACGAGCATTTTGGAGTACAGTACTTCATTCCGGCAAGTCTCTTTGAGCAGTACAGCGTCAAAGCTGTAGTCAGCATCGACGGCGTGACCATGCGCAAGTACATCCATGACCAATACATCGGCCGTCTTCATGGAATATCGAGGTTTGCTTGTGCCAGCAGCGCCCATGTTGGCAACCTCTTTCTCGGGCAACGATTCCGTTTTGCTTCACTGGACACACGTTAGCTCCACACCTCTACCTTGCAGAACTGGGCTAATAACTTCCTTATAGATGATGAAACCGGTACGGTTGATCAAACCGTGCGGCGCCAACTAGCTTCCACGGGCGATATATCCGTCGCTTTCTACAGAATCACAAACATCCGCACCGCGAGTGCAGGCAAGATAGCACCGACAATACAGGAATATGGCAAGGTTCCCGAAAAGGCACTAAAAGGCTCGGCAGTCTCACTGAAAACGATGTAAGACTCTACATAGCCTCTCACTCCATACTCACTACTAATATTCTAATTAGACTTGGTCCTCTCGAGCGAATAGCACCCGTTACCTGGATGGAAGCGGATCATGTTGATGGAGAAAACCGACCGTTCGCTGTTATCCAGTTTAAGTATCGTTCGGCAGGTGGGCACAACAGTCTCATGAGATACAAGACATACTAAACTTGCCATTCCAGCGGCCCTAAGGTCACTCCATCTAATCCCTCAACCGCAAGGTTCCTTGCCCGTGGAGAAATGTCACGCCGGCCAACCCGGCCATGCTGGCAGGCTTCGTCCCTGGGACCATCGTCGTGTGAGATGCTCTAGAACCTCTTCGAAATTGGGAAAGCAATGGCTGACATACTCCCATCTAGATGAAGGACGGTGAGATATCTACACTCAAGCGAGAACGTACCGAGGACGGCCAGGAAGACGGTGAGATACGAATAGTCGAGGAACGGAGTGCCAAACGTCGATGCCTGCCTACCGATAAGGACGAAGTCGTTGTGCTGGACTAAGCGGACTCGAGATGTGGAATAAAGGAACCGTGTGTGTGTGTGGAGTTAAGATGGTTCTGTACTAGGGTTACATTCATGTTCTGCACATATGTATGCCTGCTGTACATTACAGGACGTGTCTGTCTTGAAGAACTACTGTAGCGTAAATTTGTTCTACTTTATAATGACACAGAAAGCGAGTTGCACAATCTCAGACGTCTCGAACTCCGTTGTAGTCGCCAACAGTTGTGATGGTGGTTGGCAGTGTAAAGATCAGACTAGAACCCGGAGACTACAAATCTGCTGCCTCATTCTTCAGCAAGAGAATAAAGTTAATATAAGATCTTGTAAAGAGGCTAGCAATAGTCTGACGAGAAAAATGCAGTTGTCGTAGACCTTGTTCCGAGAATTCCATTATTCATGCTCCAACACCCCATTCCACGCTCTACGTTAGATCAATAATCTCAACGTCATTCTGATTGATGGTAATGTTCAGTCGTGGACGCTTTGCTGCCGACAAAAACAATACCTCATCATCATCTTCATCACCTATAAGAATAGCCGAGTGCTCACGCTTGAGGCCTGATTCCATCTTCACATTTGTCGGTGTACCTTCTTCTTTCGGCTCTGGTATATCGTCTGCAAGCACATCGTCGTCTTTGACTTCGAGAGGACTAAGGCAAGGGCTCGGCGGGATGATAAGTAGTGACTGGAGGGCAGCTGCTCCTTGTTAGCTAGAGATACGACAAAGCAGAGCTAATTGTATCGAAGCACACTTCTCGAGCGATATTTGAAGTTGAAAGTGGCAAAAGGCAACCTTCGAGGATCGACGTAGTCAAATATCGTGCGGCTTGAGCTAGCATAGGGCACGTTGACTGCCGCACCTAGTCTGTTTCAAGGTTCAGCATATATTTCCCAGGTCGGTCCAGGGGACGTACCCCGTCCAGTGTGTCAAAGCCTCGCCTTTCAATGCCTTCTCTGGGATTGGGCCTACTCCAGCCTGCCTTTTATCGGCACGTCTATCATTGTTGAGTACTCGTCGGAGATTCGTAATGTAATGGGCTTCGAGGGTAATGACGCCCATCAATTGCAGGTTCTCGACAAAGCCCTCTCCTAAATCATAATCGTCCAAATCCTCTAAAAAGACATTGTAAGAAGGTGTAAGTTAACCAGTAGTAAGGCTCTCACCAATTTGAAGTTCGAAGAAGCAAAACTTGCGCAGTGTGCATTGTCCATCAGCGATCTTCGACACGACGCTATCAAACGTTCGCTTTATACTCGCTTTTCCTCTCTTGTACTGGATATCGCCTATGATGCGCGAGCGAACGAGCTTGCCGTCGATAAAGAGCTTAACGGTCATAGGGTAAATGGGGAATGGCCTGTGAAGCTCAAGTTGGACTGCGAATTCGGCGGCAGATGTTGCTTCGATGTATTTGGTGATAGTCGCGGTACTCGTCTCGGACTCCTCGCCATTGAATTCTTGTAGTCGCACTCCGTCGCATTCAACATAAACCTTGAGTCTGGGGTGCTCTTGTAGGATAGCCATTGTGCTTCTGCAATACAAGCGCAGCTTCAGAATTAGACCTGGACAGAGGAGAAAGTTCAGGTATCAAAGTTAGTACGGGATACGGGTATGGTTGACGTAGCGAGGTCCTCTGAGCGTGTGTGATGAAGCAATGGTAAGAGTTGGCGGTTGAAGTGAAAGTGAGACCTTGGAGCTACTGGTCGTGACTTCCATCCATAGGTCGCATTGCAAGGCACTGTCATCGCGCCTACTTATGTTGTTCACAAAGGCAGTCCGGCTATAAACATGAGCAACCGATAGCACCAACAGGTCACACAAATCAACACTTTCGCTCAAGCAGAATCGCGATTTGATATATACAAATAGTCTATTGGCCCCTCCCATACTCCAGATAGTAATCCACCGGCACAAAAACACCTCCCTAACCCATGGCAATCCTCCATACCATAACCTTGATGCCCACAGCTAATGAAATAAAACAAAAGAAAAAACGCAATCCGTCGCACGGGAGCCTATATAGGGATGGGTACGTAACATGTACTAATGACAAAACATTACGCCCGGGAGCAAAGATATGCTCGAAGAATAAATATTCAGGCTTGCAGAGATATCACATCCAGTACGCCTATACATCAGAAGCCCAATTGCTAGATGCTGTTGTACGTAAATAGAGATTGAAAGAAACGCTATGCAGTCGTTATCATGGGAATAGACCTCCATACAATGGTATCGTTTGATGTTGTGGATCAGGCCGTGGATTTTGGAAGATCGCAATGGTGACAATGCCGAGGTGGATGGCGATGGTGAGTTACTGAGCGCTCGAAGCCGTCACATGTGCGAGGTAGATGAAGGCACTGCTAGCTGATGCTTTCCGCACAAGCTAGTCACCAGTTTGACTGGCCGCCTACCATGCACCTATGCTGGCAGAGCCACTCCCGTAGTTCCCGCTCAACAGTTGTTGCCGAATCGACATGGCATCGGCGGGTCCAGCTGGGGCAGCGTTATCCGCCTCAGCACCCATCCAGCCAAGACCCCCGCGCAGCTCGTTGACAGCCTCCTGCATCTTTCCGCCGGAGACTTCGTTATGTTTGGCAATCTTCTGATCCCATCCGCCATACTGAAGTTGTATTCCGCCTGCTCTTTTGGCTGCCTCCCGAATAACTATTGCCCATGCCTTGGCCATCTCCTCATACGCCTCCTGTTTGTGTCGGTTGTGCTGGTAGGTATCCCAGTTGGGAAGACGATGGATGATGTCGGTGGCTCCATCCAGAAAGGCGAGAGATGTGGCAGGTTGTTGTTCGTTTGGTGGGAGGAAATGAGGAGTAAAGTCTTTGAGAGAGTCCAGCAAGTCGTCGAGATGTTGACGGACCCTGTTGTATGCGTAGTCTGAGGATGCACGGCCACCAAAGGGAAACGCTCCCTGGAACGCCGCTTCGTACTTGGACAGAACTTCCATGGCCGACTGGATGCTGGGACGAGGGGCTGTGTTGACAACTTCGTTGCCGATGTCTGGGTGGCGCTGGCAGATGGATTGCAGCAGGTTCCGCATTTCATCGGCGCTGAGTGTCTCGAGGAGGCGCGGCAGAGGAAGCGGTCGACCGGAGACGTTGGTTCGCATGCGTTTCATGCCTCGTGGCGCAGGTCGGGGGAGGATGGCGGGCGAAGTAGATGGCGATGCACTCATGCGGTCGTCGTCGCCGGCGCTTCCATCGTCGTCGGCTTTCCGCTTGCGGCCCGTCATGGCGGTGGAGGGTGAAAAGACTGAAGAGCGATGGATGAGATTAGTTGGTGACCAGTGAGTGGTGTTGTAGTGGCAGCGAGTGGACATACTGTTGCGAGTGGGCGAGCGGCGGTTGTTATTGTTCAAGAGGTGAGGGGGCGTGAAAGCCTGATATCGTACGTTCATGGCGACGACGAACGGCCCGCAAACGCTGTGAAAGTCGCAGGCCTGCTTTGCTGGGCGCCGGACGGTAGGAAGCGATGCGTGGGATGTAGCGCAAGGGGTGATGGTCTGGCTGCGTGGGTGGTTGAGCGGTGTCGGCTGTGTTGTTGTTGGTGTGGTGGAGACAAGCAGTGCAGCAGGCCCAAGATGGTGCGTGCTGGGAAATACGGGAGACGGTTACACCCTAAAGGTTGGAATTTAAAACTTAAAATCTAAATCCTAAAATACTAAGCCCCACGTATAGCAGCTAAACTACTAAAAACTAAATAGTAAAATTCTCTAAATAGACGTGTATAGAAAGAGTACTACTAGGACTATTATATTTATATATATAGATAAGCTTAGATTATAATATATAACTACTTTTAATAAGGCAATTACTATAACTATCTCTATAACTATTATACTACTTTATTTTGCTAGTCTTTAATATAGCTACGTATATATATAGCTACTTGGTAAATATGTAAAATTTATATAATCTAATATATTAGCTTTTATTATGCAGTTAGGTTTATTCTACTATTACGTACTACTAGTTATAGAATAGAAAATGTTAGAAGCGATCTTATAGAGAAAAGCGCTAGGGAAATTGTTTCCAAAGGCCTTCTGTATCCAAGGTAGCCGTCGTTGAGATATTGACTTGTAAACTTTTCTTCTCGTAACAACAGTCCTTCTACCCGCACGGCTCGCGACTTGAAAAAGCATCATATAGAAAATTCTAAACTCTTATATTATACAAAAACACTTAGCTACTTAGTCTATCGTCACCGAATCAGGATCAATGCGCCACTTGATACAGTTTCCATCCATTGTGCCGCCTTGCTTATTATTCTCGCCACTCGTATCGCAGCCATCCACAATCTTCCTAAACTCCTGCCCACAGTCATACTCATTGACCGTCCACTCACACCCACTCTTGATTTCAAACGTAGTGGTGTACACCATGTATGACTTGCCCGATTCCATGGGCGGAAAGTCGAGGGGTGTCAGGTATGGTCCCGTGTATGTCTGGCCAGCAACAGATTTACATGCATATGTGATGGCGGTGATCATCCCGGAACGCTTGGCCTTGTCACCGGAGTCGTAGCACTTGGGTTTGCTGTCCTTGCTGAAATCTGGCTTATCCTTGGGTGGTGCGGGCGGTGGATCGGGTTGCTTGGTCGTGGTGGGCTCCGCCGCTTTGGTGGTTGTAGTGTCAGGTTTCTTGGTGGTTGAAGTGTCAGGTTTCTTGGTGGTTGAAGGCTCGCTATCTGGCTCCTTGGTTGAACTTGGAATCAAGCAGAATTCATTCTCATCGTCATCTTCGCCTTCCTCGTCTGGTTCATCAGGGTCGTTGGGACCGATGACCGGCGGCTCTGTTGAAGGATCGGGTGCTGGTCCTACCACTATGTTTGTGTTCTTTGGTCCAGGTGGGCCTGTAGGCGGAGGGCAGTCGAGTGCAGGGAAAACACATCGTTTGACAGTAGGGAAAGGCGGGCCATTGACAATGGTTAACTTGGGGAGCTTGATGTCCAAGCCAGGCGGTGGACCCGGCGGCACAGGAGTTTTCGCTGCTGTCTTGTGTGTCTTTCCCTCCTCGGTATCCTTCCAAGACTGGGTTTGCCAAGTTTTGGTAGTGCTCAGATGAGCGGTTACAGTCTTCTGAGTCTCCTGAGGCGGGGCTGTTGTGCAACTGCCAGTGTTGCTCCCAGTGCCACAACTGGTGCTGCCACCTGGAATCGTGATTGTTGAAACGCCATACTCTGTGACGGTAACTGGAGGAAAGGTGAGTGTGCCTTTAGTGGTACCCGACGAAACAACTGTGACGCGTGGATAGTCAATGGTCGTAGTAGTTTCCGCCGGAAACGGTGGCAGAACGAGTGTGCAGGGGAAGAAACACGAGACCTTAGGGTTTGGGTCCTTCCAGATCTTCGGATCGATCCATACCAGGTCCTTGCCTGTATTCACTACACCGTCGTCACCACCTCCATCCCCACCAACCTCAGCGTCGAAGTCGATTGACCAGATCATGATGCCACCAAGGCACCTGTCATTGGCGAATGCACGCTTCAAAGCGAACGTCTCCTCATCATCATAGCCTATCCAGCTATCTCCTGAGTATGAAAAGTATTTGACCATAGCTGTAGAATTGAGGTAAGGCGTGATGTTCTGTTCTTGTATCACTTTGCGTATCTCACGATTCGACATGATACCTGCAAAGTTTGTGCAAGATCCTGCAGCTCCTCCTTGGTTTGGAATAAAACTGCAGCCCATAGTTTTGCAATTAGGGTCTGCAAGCTTGTAGGAGCGACCATAGTAGGCAAAGCCCATGTTGATCTTTTCAGGCCTGACGCCGTCAAACCACAGTGGAGTGAGATTTTTGTCAATCTCGGTAACATCTGTCTGCGGTCGAACAATAGACCCTAAAGTCTTGACATCTGTGTCCCAAGGGCCATGTAGATCATATGACATGACTGTGATGATTAGCTCAAGTAGCTCAATCGTTGAAGAGTTACTCACATCCCATAAAGTCAACGTAATCTTGCATCTCAGCAGGCTTGAAGCCTCGGAGGTACCAATAATCTGGTGCAAGCGCAATACTGCTTCCATATCGACCGCCAAACGCTGCGTGCATCTCTTTCATGAGCAGCACAAGATTGTCTGCGTCTTGATCGGGACGGCCTCCACGCTTCGCTTCACTTGGATACTCCCAGTCAATATCGGCGCCTTGAAAGCCATACGTGTCCATGAAACGAATCAGTGATTGGATGAAAGTTGCTCGGTTTGTCGCCGTGGACACCATGTCGCTGAAAGCATGTTCTGTAGCGGTTCCAGGGTCGTTGAAGGACCACTGTTCAGGGATGCTGTCAGCATTGAACACAGAATCAAGGTTTTCTACTTACCCCTCCAACAGCAACCCACGTTTGCAGTCCATTCTTCTTAAGGTCTGTGAACTCCTTGTAGTTTGCAACATCCGCTTCATTCATTGGCATTAATTCGAATGTCGTAGGATGGAAGAAGACAAACGCATAGTACAGATGTGTCAGTCCGTTGGTGTTGATCTGCTTTGGTGAAACTGTGTCGCATATCCTTTCCCGGGTGTTCCAGCCCTGGTAGTAACCGATCTTCCTGCCATTGGATGTGCCAGAGCCCTTACCACAAGAAGGCCTCTCAGTAATGGCGCAGGATCCGAATCCATTCTGGCAAGGAGTCTTGCCAACCAACGGTTCCGGGTCTTTGCAGTGAACATCTTCTGTACCGCACCTATCCAATGTTAGCCAACCGTTGCCCCAATACCATTTACAACTGACCAGCCATAGTAAGAGCAGCACAACTTGAGGCCACACTTTGTAGTTCCCCCAGGTGAGTCGATACCACACATAGCTTTAGCATCACAGTTGGAGAGACAGTTTTCAGGGCTGCAATGCGCTGCCTTGAAACCGCACTTCCCAAGCTTGCTACAACATGCTCCATCTTTGCAAGGTGAGCCTGCACTGCATTGGATGGGCCCTCCATCTGTAGCTTGTCGAGCCATCAAATTTGAACTCTGGTGTTGTTCTTGATGAGAGTGGCGACGTGCGTTACGTGCACTTAGCCTAGTGCTATTTCGTAGCGTTGAATTTGCTGTGGAGTCCTTTGTCGAGTTTAGCTGTCCCAGAATATACCTGAGATTGATATGAGCGTTAGCTAGTACACAGCAGTATGCAGAGGGGCTGCGTGGAAGAACATTCTTCGGTGGCTTTTCGGGATCTGCCCTGCATGGAAGCGTGTTCTAAGAAGAGAAGTTGTGTGATGTGTTGTGCTGATTCGGCTGGAGATAGGTACTCACATCTCACTAAGTGCTATGATGTCGATTCTGTCGTTGGTGGGTTGCTGCTGCGTCTCGCCATCATAAGTCGTCAAGGCTACATCAACATCGCTTGCGCTGATATTCCAAGGAATCACTTCTACGTCTTCTAGAGTAGATAGGTCGTCTGGCTCATATGGCTCTTCCGATGCTTTTCTACGCGCATATTCCTCTGCAGATCGCTTGAAAGGCTCGTGGAGGACCTCGTGATCTTCCCAGTGGTGTCCAGTTGCAGATGGGTCGAAGTGGCGGCGAAGGATTCTGTCGGGATGGGTGTCATTACCAACAATCAATGAATCCGAGATATAGCCATAATCCTGCAGATCCTGGGATGTCAGACTCGATCCGAACGCAAGCAGCTCCTGATAAGTCATGTTTTGAGGCATCTCACGCGTAGCAACATTGTCTCTCTTCGGAACCCTGACTATGCTAGGTGTACCAGCAACACCGGTGTTAGTCTGTTGCCAGTGTACTGAAGAGGCAATCTGGTTTCCTGGGTTGTTGACCATTCTGAAGTGAAAGTACACACCATAGTCGTCATCTCGAAGGTTCAATGGACGCCCTATGAGTGCTGGATTCGCAGTGTACCGTTCACGAGCAAGTCGCTTCAATTTGGAGCCAAGCGCTGCATGCGCAACGCCTTGCCAATCTTGCTCAGATGATCGCTTGGGTCCTGCACAATTAGTTCCAAAAGGAGCACACATGGTCGTACCGGCTCTGCCATTACCCTCAGGAATAGGGGGCGAAGGTATCTGAGCCATTCCATCACCGCCTTCTACCCAGGACGCAGCTACATATATTTATCAGTTCAACTTCGGATAGGAATCCCTATAAGGGTACTTACGAGGAAACTCGTCACAAGTGTATTGTCGGTTCGATCGTTGAGGATTTGGGTCGTTGGGTGTCAACCGAATAGCCTGAATCTCATAGTTCGTTCGAGAGTCTATGGTCTCGAGTCCCGTAATGGGAACACCATTGAAGCTCCAGGGTCCGGGCAGCACTGCAGGCTGACCAGCCTCAGGGCAAGGTCCACGAGTACCTCTCCAAGCATTGTTGTCTGGACACACTCGATTTCTTCGGTGTTGTCGGTTCCTGTAGTTGCCGCCGATACCAGGATGAGATTTTTGTGTGGCTGCCTGCACATCGTATGTGAACACGTCACGAGGACCTCGAGTGGGCCAGTTTGACACCGCGGCGTCGAACATCCATGAGCGGGCGTTTAGGCAAATAGATGGAAGATAGGCGCAGTTGTATTCGAGGATGACGGGGTACGTTGGTTGCAAGACTTCCAGATTTAGATAGCCATTGCCAATACGACGACGCCAGAATGGATTTCCATTGATCCAGTTCCAGTGTTGGATGAATTGCGCTTGTGCACTCCAAAGGAAGAGAAGCAAATGAACGACAAGACGAGGAACGGACGCCATTTTTGTTTTGCGCACCGCTGTGATGCGGGCGAAGGCGTCTTTGGCATCTCATGGTGTAAGTCTTTGGGGGCTTATAAGTCCGCAACCCTACCTGTCTACCTTTGTTTTCAGGGTCTATTTTTCTCAAGGCTTGTAATGCTTCGCTACAATTAATCCTTGTTGAAGTTTCTAACGCATCACGGCTGCTCAACCGCTTGCTACGGTTAATAAACGGTCTGGAGCGCCATCGGTAATTACTTAGACACCGTGCTTTTAGTGGAATGTAATATGAGTCGCGCACAGCCTTGAAAATAAAAAAGCAGCAGACCATCGTTATCGAATCACGCTAAAGCCAGCCTTCTATCCAGATGGGGTGGCGAAAGAATGCTTAGCGTCGGAAGTACCTGATAAGGAAGGGGGCAGCTTCTCCATTGGGCACGGGCCGTGTCTATCTTGGCAACAATATACCCATCCAGGTGGAGCGCTAGCTCTTTAGCCAGCCTAGTCGTGACTTAGCGAGGCTTAAATACTCAGCATCTGCTCCACTACTATACGACCCAACATCGCTAACCGCCCGCCACAACACGTGCGACCGCCAAGATTAGACCCTTATTTTTCCGACATTCCAGCCAGACCACCATGGCTACGTTGAACGAGACTGCCTTCACCCGCTTGCGATGGGCTATATTCGAAGACCCATCTACCATCCTTGTTGCGGACGATGCCTCGAGTCTAGCGCCGGAGCTCACACCGTTTACCCATCACCATCCTGTCGCCCTGGAGGCCGCATGTCAGCCTCCTGTGAAGGAGATTTACTTCACGATGCAAGTGTTTGGCGAGTATGAAGGCTGGGATGATGAGCCGCTGGAAGATGTCGTGAGACCTGCAACAGCTTGGCACGAGGTAGCTGTACGACGCGAAGACGGGGAAGCTCTACTGGTGGGGGATGTCGTCGAGCAGTTGCACGGTTACTTCCAAAAGCAAAAAGCCAGGATTCTGGAGGCTCTCACACCGCTCTATGATGTACAGCAAGGCTTGGAAATCGACACACCCATTCCAGAAGGCGCACGGGTGTTTTTTGAAGGCTTCGAATCTACCAAGGTTACGGGTAACGAGACGGTCGGCATCGCTGTATGGCTGGAGGGCCAGGATGAATTCAGTGTCGAGGAGTTCTGGCAGAATCGCTACCAAGATCGCTTGTCATGAAGGCTGCGGTAACATCTGGTGTGCACTGCTTAGACGGTACGCTGAGATATCTCCAAACGAACTAGTTAGAATCTTTGCGAACGAACAAAAATAGCGCAAGACAATCTGGAAAATTTGATTCAACCCGAGCACTCGGTTCAGCCACCTCGTAGTGCATTGCCCAGACGGAGAAACAAGTAGCCCTATGCAGGGTTTTGCAGGATTCAGGCTAGAGTACCGGCTCGCGCGTGCGTGAATACTGCACGGTTCGACCGGGCTAACATGTGCTTATACTCCGCTGCATCGGTTAATCCTATCTTGGACATTAAGTCTTAGCCATTTGAACGCAGATGATCCAAAGGGATTGCATATCACCAATTCTCTCGGACCGCCTGACTTCGGCTTTCTTTTCCTGCGCCTACACGCAGCCATGTTGAGCCCCATCTCGTTGTCTTCAGCTGTGCTGCTTTTCAATCTCATTACCATCGCAGAGGCTGCTGATGATATTGTTTGCAGATATACTGCGACTACTTCTGCATCTGTCAATTACTACACTTGCACAGAGTTGGCCGGTTTCTATGGCATAACTGTGTCAAAGTTCTTCCAGCTCAATCCGACGGTGGATGAAGCATGCAGCAACATCCAAGCAAACACCGAATACTGCGTGGCAGGATGTACGTATCATGGGATTCGCTTGTTTCCTTATTCACTTGCTGACCACATTAGTTGCATCCTATATTATTTCGAAAGATGGCTTTTGCGGGTATGTCCTATGGCAATCTTCCCTATTCGATCGTTGCTGGTTAATCATCATTGCACGGATTAGCTAGATGTTACCTATCAGCTTGATGATACCAGGGGAATATGTACTTCACCACTAGTCAAAGCACTAACACGATTCGCAGACCTCAGCATGGCAACTCTTCTTGTCGCGGCACTGACAAACAATGCTGCAACTCTGCAACCTGGAAGTGCGGCGACACAACTGAGGACTGCCAAGCAGGCACCTGCTACGAGGGGCAATGTGTTGGCTTCCCCTCCGAATTCTCCTTGAATGGTAAATGTGGCACACAAAACGGCAACAAACTCTGCGGTAAATGGGGAACCTGCTGCAATAAAGCTGGAGTGTGTGGGACCGGGGATGAATTCTGCGCAGCCGACAAGTGCCAGTCTGGACAGTGCGTGATGCCTACGGCACCTATTGCGGACTTGCCATGGCAGATAGGAAACACTACTGATGGTACGCCTCTTGTCGCTGGAATTGGATCAAACGCGTGCTGATGTGCTTTTTCTGGGTATAGGTACTTGTGGAGGCACTAAGTTGTTTGTCTGCGATGTGGCCTACGGCAATTGCTGCAACAAGGATGGTTATTGCGGTTCGCGGACAGCAGACTGTGGTACAGGATGGTTCGTGTCGTCCTACAAGATCGACCTTTGCATATAGACTAACGAGAATAGTCAACCTAGGTTCGGAACTTGTAGTAGTGCCACATCAACAGCAAGCGTTCCAGCACCAACTCCTTCTGGCATATCCCCAGACGGCACCTGTGGTGTGTAAAGTCTTACATGATGCCGGACAACTGCTAACAAGAAATCACTCTAGGTGGCAAACTAGCCTATAGATGCAAGGGCTCAACTTATGGGGACTGCTGCAGTGCCTCTGGGTACTGTGGATCCACCACATCGCATTGTGTAGCAGGGTGCCAGTCTGCGTTTGGTACATGTACAGTGACCGATTTGTCTCCGGATGGGACTTGCGGCGGCACGAACAAATACAAGTGTAAGGACTCGGGTTTCGGCGACTGCTGTAGCTCGGCAGGATACTGTGGATCGACTACCCACTGCGCCGCCGGATGTCAATCAGCATTCGGGACATGCATAACCACTGATCTTAGTCCTGACGGAACTTGCGGGTACGCATCCTTTGAGAATTGATGAGGGTTGTGGATAAATGCTAACTCCCAGTAGTGGTACCAACAAATACAAGTGCAAGGGTTCAGGCTTCGGCGATTGCTGCAGCACCAGCGGTTACTGTGGATCGACAACCGCTCATTGCAACACCGGCTGTCAATCTGCTTTCGGAACCTGCGCCTCAACGTCAACGTCTAGCGCTGCTCCACGTCCTTCTGATGTTTCCCCAGACGGTACGTGCGGTGGTACTAAGAACCTCAAATGTACGAACAGTGGCTTTGGCAATTGCTGTAGTAAGAATGGGTTTTGCGGCGATACTGTATCGCATTGTGCGCAAGGCTGTCAAACCAAATTCGCCACCAAATGTCTTACGACGAACATTCCAACTCTTGATGGAACCTGCGGTTCTACGAAGGGTAGCTTTACATGCGCCGGCGGACCGTTTGACGGCCAGTGCTGTTCCGCAGGAGGCTTCTGCGGGTCGACTGCCGATCACTGCAAAGCAGCAAGTGGATGGTAAGTTAGGCATCTCACAACATGTAGCTATGCTAACATAAGAACAGTCAAAAGAACTTCGGCAAGTGTACGTAGAGGATTTATTATTAGAAAGCACTAGTATTACAGCAGAAGCTCGTAGAGATAGTAGGCATGAAAATACATCTATCGCAATAGAACACTGGATAACGGATTGTACTGCAGGTGTAATGGGTTAGACCCATACCTAAACTCCTCGGCATACCGGAGATGCCCAAAGCGCCGCGCTACTCTAAGCACCCACGGAATGCCTCGGGTTACAGTGCCGACCTTTCACCGGCACAACGGACTATAGCTTTACTTTAATATATTCTCTTATTATATAGTTCTCTTATATTTATAATTAGCTAACTAGCCTTCTATTTCTACGCACGGGGCTTAGTATTTTAGAATTTAGATTTTAAGTTTTAAATTCTAAGCTTTAGCGTATAACCGTCTCCCGTAGGGAAACCGTCTGTGCGCTGCGCCACGTGCTGTGCAGTGCAAAACCCTGTATGTTCCTGCAGTGCTTTGCTTTGCTAGACAACTATCTCCAAACTATATCCATTCGACATACACATCGTTGTGGCGGCGCTACATCGCCTCACACATCTGTTTGCATAGGTGGGAAGATATTCGTGGGGGATCATCCGTCGCGGTGGTAAGCCCGCAGCATCAGATCTAGTCAATTTCTATCCAGGACACACCTTGCTGAGACTCTCTTTACGAAAGACCCAGTGCCGAATGCGCCTTTTGTGCGCCTGAGAAGCTTGCTTGTGTGTTTGGTGGCGCTTTCGCTAAGGCGACGACACAAGGGAACGCCATTCTGCGTACCACACTTACCTGCTGAACTACGAACATAATACCAAAGACTCCCAACAATACCATATTATACAAGACGCAAACCCAAGAAAGCACACTAGAGATAAAGTGACTGGGCAGCAACAAGATCACGACGAACGAGCTCCAATGCTGCAGTGAACTTTTGCTCAAGCTCTTCGCTGCCCATGACTTTGGCGGCTTGAGCTATCTGTCGAAGCAACTCCTCCAATCGCCTGAAAAGGCGAATCAAACTGCCTTCGTAGACATCGGTCATTTTGCTAGAGCATGTTAGTCATCATTAAAGAACAAGCAGCTGGTTTAATATACCAAATCTCCGAGAAGGTAGCGCCCTTTGACCAGGCATAGACGACCTCCATGAGTTCATGTTTGAACGACTTGATGTACTCGTCTTCGCTCAGTGTCAGTTTGCTCTCTTGCGACATTTTTGCAATGACCCTAGCTTGCTGCTGGATCTCGCGGTAAGGCTTAGCGAGCTCCTCCTTGAGCGCCGGTACCTCCTGCGCCTTCTCCTCAAAAATAAAACAACTGAGACAGGCGGCACACTGCTCTGGCGTCAGCTCGTTGAAGAAGCGATTAAAAAGCAGCTCGCTGAGAACAAGCTCGTCACCCGTGCTGATTTCGCAGGCAACACGGGCTTTGAGTTGAACGACATCGGCATCATCGATAAAGCCTAGTCGGCGTAACACACGTTTTCTGCTCTTCAGCTCATCGAGCTGAATAACAGACAAAGCATTGGCAATCTCTTTTTTGGTATTTTTGATCTTTTCACCAATCGCGATCTTCTTTGCATACTGGCTGTAAAGCTCAGGTAACCTTGGCGAGTTGTGAAGAGGATTCGAGAGGAGACGGGACTCCAGCACTTCGATTTTCTGTGTCATGTTAGCTATGCACTCTGGCAACAGGCTGTAGATACGCACCCTTAGCAGTCTCTTGAAGCTATCGTCCTTGATGTTCATATTTTCAATAGGATCCAGGATGGCGATCCCGTCCGGGAACCGCTTCTTTACCTCGTTGAGTGCCTTGCGAACATTGTTCCTCTGCTCTACTGATTTGAGATCATTTGGCAGGAACACACGAAGATGGCCAATTGACTCGATGCAATTCAAGACTACAGGGACCACTTCCATCTTGCCCTTGTCTCCAGGCGCAGGTGGCCGGACACCGGGAGGTAGACCATCATTCACAGCTGGAGCAAATTTATTATCACTGCCGACTGGGAGCAGAACGTCGACAACATATGACTCTTGTGGTGGCAGCACTTCGCCCTTGTTCGCTTTACGAGGAGCAAATGCTACGACTGCACCCCACCCGAAATCGTGGTCTTTGTAGGTGACCTTGACGAGCCGGCCACCCTGAAGGAATGGTAAACAGTAGTTGGGGTGCATAATTACATCGCGCATGTCTTTAGTGTGAGTGTCCAGTTGCTGTCGTATATTGTAGTAGTCCTTGATAGCGGCTTCGTCAATGATGGTAGTGTTTGCTTTTTCTTGCTCGAGCTCTTCAAGTTCTATAGCGCTGTCAGTAAACGAATTAGGCCGACAGAGGGCAACACTTACGCTTCTCCAGTTTGGAGACTCCAGCTGTACTCTGAAATTGGTAGAAGCACTTTTCCAGCATGTACTCGGGAGATATGCCCTCCACTCGCATCAAGTTGAGGATCATATTGTAACCAAGATGGAAGGCCGAGTTCAAGTTGTCTTGTTGACCGCGTACAATTTCCTTCGCCACGGCAGGCTCCATCTGCTCGTCAATCATCATGATGACGATACCACGGTCGTCAAGACCGCGACGACCAGCTCGGCCAGACATTTGAATAAATTCCGAAGGCGTGACCCATCTTTGGGACACTCCGTCAAACTTGCGCACACTGGTGAATACGACGGTCTTGGCCGGCATATTAAGTCCAATAGAGAAGGTCTCTGTCGCAAACAGTACTTTGATCAGACCCTCCTGGAAGAGAATCTCAATTGTCTCCTTGAGAATGGGCAACAATCCAGAGTGGTGGACACCAACGCCTCTCCGAAGAAGAGGAAGAATGTTTTGGATCTGAGGTAATTGTCGATCCTCCTCCGAAAGCATCTCGATGGCGCTATTGAACACCTTGGTTACCATGGCCTTTTCCGATTCATCGTTGAACGCGAGGGAGCTCATCGCAAGCGCGTAGTTTTCACACTCCCGCTTACTGAAACTGAACACAATGACGGGATTGTAGCTCTTGACCATGATCATCTTGACAATCTTGTAGATATCCGTCTGTTCCCTGTTGCCGCCCGTATTGGTTCTTTTGTCCTTTCCTTTGCCTTTGCGCTTGGCCGTGAAGTCCTTTGCATCAGTTCCAGCTTTGTCCGCGATAGAAGACATGGCCTTTTGGAAGTTCTCTTCGCGAAACACGCCTTTCTCGTCTACCACCAAGTGTATGCCATCGGCACCGGCAGGGAAGAAATAGTGCTGTAGCGGGGTTGGGCGGAAATCTGTGTAGACGACGTGGCATGGCTGATTGTGGGTTTTGGTGATCCATTCTGCAAATTGCATCGAGTTGGGAATGGTGGCGGACAGAAAGACGTAGCGGACCTTGTCGGGGAGCAGAATGATGGTCTCTTCCCAGACGACACCTCTTGACTTGTCGCGGAGGTAATGTACCTCGTCAAACACGACCCAAGCTACTTCACGCATGATTTCAGAACCTCTGTACAACATGGATCGAAGAATCTACAGATGTTAGCATACTCTAGACTCGGGGCTTTCTGGGTGTTATGCACCTCGGTGGTCATGACCAGACATGTCGCAGTAGGGTTGATTGTTACATCGCCTGTCATGAGGCCGACGTCGCCAAACTCTGCCATGAACTCTCGGTATTTCTGGTTACTGAGCGCCTTGATGGGACTGGTGTAGATGACTCGCTGGTTGTTCTTGAGACACTGCGCAATAGCGTACTCTGCCACGACCGTCTTTCCGGCCGACGTGTGCGCCGACACCAGGATACTCTCATTGCGCTGGATTGAAGCGATAGAGACCTGCTGGAAAGGATCCAGTGTGAAAGGCCATGTGCGCGCCGGCTCAGACGGGGGCTTGTGCTCAGAAATGGGGACATAGTCGTAATCTGGCGGCAGCGCGACTTGATGGCGAACCTGATGCGAAAGCACAACGGCCTGGCCGTCTTGAGTTTGTGCCTGCAGTCCAGCGGCAGCAGCGACCTCGCGCGACTGCTCCGTCTCGAAGTCGTCGGTCACGATGGGCTCAGGCTCAGCATCGCGCTTCTGCCTCTTCTTCAGCGTCTCGGCTGCGCTGTGCTCATTTGCACCGTCTTGGGCTTGTGCGGGCGCATCCGACATGGTAGCATCTTCGGGTACTGGCGACTTGACATCGCCGTTGGCCTGGCGCTTCTTGGTCTTGCGGGGCGCGGCATCGGTGGAGGGGGCGCCCTCGAAGAGTTCGAACATGTCATCATCCATGGTGAGCGGGGCTGTGTGCGCGCTCTGGGTGAGGGAGGTGGTATGTGGTGGTGCAGAGCTCACATGCGACGGAATGACGAGCGATGGCTATGGACGAGATCAAAAAAGTAGGGCGCACAGACCAACTGGGTCCTTGATCGCCAAGACATATGCGTGTGGGTAGGTAGGCACGCTGCTCTCGTCGAACCACCGCGACGACAGCTCCGCAACCTCTCCCCTCTACAACACAGCCAAAGTACGCTCCAGCTCCGCGCCAATTGCAATGTATGCTAACCGCACAAGATGCTCGCCCGTGCTACTTTCCGCGCCGCATCGGCCCCAACCCTCGTCGCCCGCCGCGGCTTCCAGTCCACCCGCGCCCAGTTCTCCAGCCCATACCACTACCCCGAGGGCCCGCGCAGCAACTTGCCCTTTGACCCGCTGAAGAAGGGCTTTGCCTTCAAGTACTGGGGATTCATGGGTGAGGTCGAGAGGACTCCCAAGCCAGAGCACACGCTAACACAGACACAGCTACTGGATTCTCCCTTCCCTTCCTCCTCGCTGGTGAGCCTTCTTGCACCATTCCGCGAGACATTGGCGCGAAACTAACTGCAATGCTATCACAGTCTGGCAAACCAAGAAGAACAAATAGACTCGATCTCTCGGAGCGTGAGTATGAGTTTTGGGCACGCCAGAGATACATTGTCTGTAGCATATTGGGCGGCCCTAGTGGCGACTGTATAGACATCACAGCATCAATTTCATTGTCTGTCCTCCAACTGCTTGCATCATGAACTGAAGTCTTGTGGTGCTAACTTGTCCGACAATGGCTGGCTGATGGGGACGCGCAACGTGCAGCTAGAAAGCGCATCACCTTTTCAGGAGTTAGCTGAAACATGCATCGAGAAAGACATGAGTGCACCCAAAATTCGCAATAGGGCAGAGATGGCAATTTGGGCTCAATGGCTCTTGCATGCGCAACACCGCCAGAGTCGACTGTCAGGATGTGACGCATTATCGTTCGGCAGAAGCTCGGCGCTAGCATCACCAAAAATTCGCGACCACTCACAGCACTTGAATATTGGAGCCCTCATGACTGCACACATCCAACCGTCACCAAACCCATGATCCTCCAACGATGCGCAATCTCAAGATTGTGGGGAGATCGCTCCTGCGATTCGCCGGAGAGGAGCCGCTTCCGCTAACAGCCACAGCCTGGGACGCTGCATCCAATGCACTCATATGCGCCTTTGGGCCCTCGGAATCACGTGCAACTATCGAACTCAAAAGATTGCATCACACACGCGTTAGTGGTGAGAAACTCGAAAGCATTGCGTCGTGGGATGCGCCATGTCCATTGCCTTCGCTGACCCATGACGCCATCTTGAGCCTCCACCATTTTTCCGACACCTCTACATCATGTCTGATCCTGGCCGGAGGGGATATCGTGCTGGTCAGGGAAAACCCAGCCTCGAATGAAGAGCTAGTTGAGATTGTCGGTTCAGTGGATGCTGGCATCTCTGCCGCTGCCTGGTCGCCGGATGAGGAACTTCTGGCCATTGCTACTCAGGCTGATACGCTACTGCTAATGAGTCGTGATATCGAGAACATAGCGAGTATCAACCTCACTCCCGAAGACGTCAACGTTTCCAGCCATGTGTCAGTAGGATGGGGAAAGAAAGAGACGCAATTCAAAGGCAAGCGGGCTAGGGCACTCCAAGATCCGACAGTACCAGAGACAGTCGACGAGGGTGTGCTGAGTCCACTTGACGATCGCTCCATCACAATCAGCTGGAGAGGTGATGGTGCTTGGTTTGCTCTGAGCAAAGTCGAAGAAGAGCGACGTCGCATGATTCGAGTATTCTCCCGAGAAGGACAGCTGGATAGCGTGAGCGAGCCGGTTGACGGGCTAGAAGGGGCTCTCAGTTGGCGACCATCTGGAAACTTGATTGCCAGCACCCGACGTACCGACGACAAGGCCGAAGTGGTCTTTTTTGAGCGCAACGGTCTTCGTCATGGACAGTTCGATCTTCGCTTTACCCCCGAAGAGCTTGCGGCACTGACAAAACCTGTGACACTTGCATGGAATAGTGATTCGAATGTGCTAGCCGTGTCGTACACGGATAAGGTTCAGCTGTGGACAATGAGCAACTACCACTACTCTCTGAAACAAGAACTCTCGTTCCCAGAAGTTGCTCCGCGAACGGTCATGTGTAACTGGCATGCGGAGCGCCCTTTGGCAGTGGCTCTTTCTACCCCAGGTAAGCAAATTGTATTTAATAGCTTGCTAAGTAGTAGCTAAGACAGTTTTAGGTGCTCTTCAGGTGCTCGAATATGCATCTGTAACCTCGGCTGGCTCGGTAGTACCGCCGAACGACTTCGGCATGGTTGCATCAATAGATGGGCGTAAGTTTCAAGCTTGCATCTTCCCCTAACCTTTTTACTGACTACTGCTAGTGACTCTGAAACTTACGCCATTGCGCATCGCAAATGTACCGCCTCCAATGGCATTTCATAGCTTGGCGCTCGAGTCCAAAACGATTGATGTTGCGCTATCAAAATCAGGTACTCGCTTGGCTGTCCTTTCCCAGCGTGACCTGTCGGTATACGCGCTTGATCTCAACAAACGACCTGTGCCAAAACCTTCCTTCCTATGGAAAAGCGATGCGATCAGAGAGCACTGTCCGCGTCACGTCACATTTATTGGTGATGATCAAGTATTTGTGCTTACAGACAGTTGGGGTGAAGATGACAGCTCCCTTTGGCGATCCCAAGGGGAGGTGCTAATATTACAGGGACCTATAGTGGAAGTTGACAGCGCTTCTACTTTAGTCTCCAGCATAGACCATGAAAAACTGTACACCTTGCTCCAGAGCGGCTCGTTGTATGAGAATTCAACAGAAGAACCACCGGAAGACTTGCCACCTCAAACTTCCCTCGTAAACAAATTTCCTTCGTTTGCACCCGAGGTCCAGGTAACCAGGTTTGAAGGACAGGTACGCATATCACTCATATTTGAGTCACGATAACAGCTAATATTTGCAGACACTAGCCTTTGGGTTAACTAAGAGCGGAGCCCTGTTCGCCAACGAGCGAATATTGGCCCGTAATTGCACATCCTTTGTGGTCACTTCTGCGCATCTCGTTTTCACGACGACTCAACATCTACTGAAATTCGTCCACCTTGCCAACGTAGATGGTAAGCTTAGATGTGCAAACAAATCCTCAATTTATGTTAACGCTTTTTAGATCTCGAAGTGCCTGCAGATGAGCCGCAAAAGGACGAGCGATGCAGAAGCATCGAGAGAGGCGCAAAAATCGTTACCGTCATCCCCACAACCTACTCAGTTATACTGCAGATGCCTAGAGGAAACCTGGAGACGATTTATCCTCGCGCACTCGTACTTGCTGCGATCCGACGAAGCGTCGAGGCTGAACGTTACAATGAAGCATTTTTTGCATGCCGCAGCCAGCGTGTCGACTTGAATATCCTCCACGATCACGATCCCGAGCGCTTTCTGTCGAGTCTCGAAAAGATCATTGCACAAATAAAAAAGGTGGAGCATATTGATCTGCTTTTAGCTCAGCTTCGGTAGGCCACACATAATTAGTCAAGGCACTAGTGGCTAACGTGTTCAGTAACGAGGATGTTTCGGAAACCATGTACAAGGAAACGCTCAAGACAAAGGAGATAGTGAGCAAGTCGCGATTGTCACAAGAACAAGTGGAGAATAAGGTCAACAGGATTTGCGATGCCTTCCTGACCGTATTGGAACAGCCTCAATACAAGGACGCTCACCTACAGAACATCATCACAGCCCATGTTTCCAAGACACCTCCAGCTCTCGAAACGGGGCTACAAATGATAGGCCGACTGCAAGGTATGTGGTGCTCGCTCGTTCTTCGTCAGGTCATTAATGTCGTACAGAATCTAGCGATCCTTTGACCGACAAAGCTGCTGAGCACATTTGTTTCCTTGCCGACGTGAATCAACTCTATGACACGTCACTAGGGTTGTATAATCTTGACCTTGCGTTGTTAATCGCTCAGCAGTCCCAAAAGGTATGCATGTATATCAGGCCATGTTTCAATAGCATTCTAATCGTGTCAGGATCCTCGAGAGTATCTTCCACATCTACAGTCATTGCAAGATCTGCCGGAGACCCGCCGAAAGTTCAAAATTGATGACCAACTCGGACGTCGGGCAAAAGCACTTAAGCATCTTAATGACCTCCAAGCATTTGAGGAAGTCCAAGAATACGTGCAAAAGCATAATCTCTACTCGGAAGCGTTGAGCATGTACCAATACGACAATGTCCGTCTCCGAGAGATTATGCGCATGTATGCAGACTTCTTGAGTGCGAACAACAAGAACAAGGAGGCCGCTCTAGCATACGAGTATCTGGGCGATCATTCATCCGCATGGCCATGCTACCGCTCTGCCAATCTTTGGCGCGAAGCGTTGTCGTCTGCTATGCAAGCTGAAGTCAGTGCTGATGAGCTTTCGTCTATCGCAACAGACCTAGCAGAGGGGCTATCAGAGTCAAAAGACTATCTGTCTGCAGCAACGATCACACTGGACTACCTATCGGACCTTCCATCTGCAGCGCGACTGTTTTGTCGAGGCTGCTACTTCGCCGAAGCGATACGCATAGTCACACTACGCCGCGAACACAACCTCATTACCGAAGTCATCGATCCTGGTCTCGTCGAGCGTAGTGCAGACATGACAGAGTTTCTCGCGGACATGAAAGGCCAGCTTCAAGCTCAAGTGCCTCGACTCAAGGAGTTGAGGACGAAGAAGGCGGAGGATCCGCTGGCATTCTACGAGGGCATGATTGACGGTGGTGCTGATGCCAATATCCCCGATAACATCTCGCTCGCTCCGACCGACACTACTTCAGGCGGAACGTTCATGACGCGGTATACAAACCAAACGGGTACGGTCAACACAACTACAACGCGCAAGACCAGCAAGAATAAGCGTCGTGAGGAGAGGAAGCGCGCTCGGGGCAAGAAGGGTACAGTGTACGAGGAAGAGTATCTGACGAATTCCATTGAGCGCCTGATTGAGCGCATCAACAGCATGCAAGATGAGATTCAGCGTCTTGTCGAGGGCCTCGTTCGGCGCAGTATGCGAGAGCGTGCAGATGCTGTATCGAATGCCGTCAATGAGGTGATGGAGAGATGTCAAGATGCCGTCAAGGAGATGTACCCACCTGCGACCGAGTCGCCATCTGCTGAGAATGGCATCGTGGCTGAAGCTGAAACCGGTGCGCTGAAGCCGACTGGTGGCGACGCGACGCTGTGGGATAGTCTGCAGGAGGTGGGCAAGAAGCGCGAGGCACCCGTCGTGAAATCATTTGAGAGGTTGAGTCTCCTAGGTTAGATTTTGTGAGCTGGTATAAAAGAGTCTTATCGTAGTTGAACATGGTATAGTGGGATTTGAAAGAAAAAAGACGCTTCCAACATCGTGACGCTGAGGTGTTGGACGATTCCACACGTCATCCCTTGACTTTGCACTTGCCCAATCAGCTCAACACACATCACGATCAGGCCAGGGATGGAAAAATCTTTCTACACCACTTTTTATTATTTCGATGGGAGGGGATCCAGTACGAATCAGTATCAAGAGTCGAGGTCACACCAGATACAATACACCAGTTACTCAAAAGAGAGAGAAGAGGCGCACCAACTCATGCCTCGAATCCTCCAACCCCCACCCCATCCCAACCATAGACATCCCATGATGCGCCTATCCTGATGATGAGCTAGTCGATTGCTAGCTGTAAAATCCTGAAATTCTTCGTCCTATCCTATCCTCCCTTCCAAATCATGAGCATGAAAAAACCATGTAATCTCTCCTCCAGACAGTGAAAAGCGTACTTGCATTTGCATAAACGCAGCAAGTCACGCGACTTGGCACATGTTCTTGCTAGTCATCATAGCGATCAGTATGAACAAGCTGAACGCCGTGGGCCTTGCAGTCGTTCTGGAAGACGTTGCATGCCTTGACGCCGCCCATGTCGAACTCGTCGACGTCGGTGTTGGTGAGAATCTTCCAGACATGGCGGTCGGGGGACGCGCCGATGATGGTGACGAGACGAAGCAGGTTATTGGCTACGCCGGCCGCAAGCTTGTTGTAGTTGGGCTCACCGCGGCGCGACTGGAAGACGATCCAGTTGATGAGGTCGCCGAGGCGGGTGACGCTCTGCGTCGCAACGTTGAAGGGGAGCAGAGAGTGGAAGATGCTGCCGATATCGATGGTGCGGGACGTGTTGGCCATGTCGTAAGACGGCGAATACTTGACGTACCCGGTCAGGATCATAGCGATGTTGGCGAGACGGTCGGTGACGCGGAGCGGATGACCCCAGGCGACTTGAAGCGGAGAGACTTCGATGACAATGTGGCGGAACTGAACAACGGAACTCCACATCAATGGCTTGCGAAGATCGTGGCATCGCGTGCCGATGAGGTAGACGGTCATGTAGTCTTCGGTGTTGAGGAAGAGGGTGCAGCGCTCGTACATGACTTGCATTGCCTCTTGACGCATGACCTTGGACACGTACAGGAGGTTGAAGCGGCCGGTGCGGGGATCGTGCTTAGTTAGGTGCTTGCGGCAGGGTTCTTTATTCCAGCAGAGGTGACTGGGAAGGCAGGAGCATTGCTTGGGGGTAACGGGCTTGTCGACGTCCATGGCGTAGGCGAAAATGTGTCGACGGATCTCAATGGGGAGGGTACCGAAGATGCCGAGACCATCAGTAGCGGGGGGGTTGGGGATGGGAGTGCCGATCTCTGCAGTTGAAGGGCTCGTGAAAGTGGAATCGATGGGATTGAGCATAGTACTGAGATTGCCATTGTAGTGCTGAACCGAAAGTGTCTGGGGTCCGTTAAAAGAGACGGTGCTGCTGAAGACAGGCTTGTAATGCGGAACTGTGGAAACCTTGAGTTGCTTGAAGGGACTAAGAAACAGAATAAGCACTTCTCAGTGACTTTGCTAGTAAACAATCACAAACCTGCCAGTCGAAGTAGAAGCACTAGGAGTGAAACTGCTCGTAGTGATGCTAGCACATCCTGACAACGGACCCAAGGGGAGATCGGGGTTCACAGTCTCATATATGCCACTCAGATCGTCCGTCTCGGGCTCGACGTAGCTGGGAGAGAGTATGAACACATCGTTGTAGTCAGACACAGGAGTCGGAGACCTGGACAACATGAGCTCGGAGAGTAGCGTAGGCGGCGTCATTGGTCGCTCCCTGGGAACACCGTTAGTATAGATGGGGCTCGTCATCCTGATAGTAGGTTGGCGATGAGGATGAGGCAGCCGGAGAGGTTCGACAATGCGGGTGAGGTTTGAGGAAGCAGAAAGTAAGGTAACAGCTGAAAAGAAAGGTACACGGAGGGAGGGAGAGAACAGTGCGGGGGAGAAGATATAGAGAAATGGCATGGTGCCAAGACTGCTTCCATGCGACGGGAAATGAAGATGGTTTATCATAGTGAACGTGAGTTTGGAGGCTGCAGTGGGGTTCACCTTGAGTTCAAACGGAGCACGGCAGGGTCTGGATGGGTCAGAGAAAAAGTGAAAGCAAAGCACTGTTGATCCAGACTCGTGTATAGGGCATTGGAGTATGAGTTTTGTAAATGACATGTAGAGACGATGAGGTTTTTGAGTTGTAGAGGTTGATTTGTAGTTGTAGTAGTCGACTCGCTACAGTGGTTATACCAACGTATCACACTGCACTATCAAGCTAGCTACTCGGGTAGGGTACCGCCGAAATGTATCCCAAAGAGGTAATCAAACGGTGCCCCACATAGTACCGTTTGTATTACAAGGATAACAAAAACAAAAACAAGGATGGTGAAAAGTGAGCCCTCAGATCACGTCATTTCCCTGCTGAGTACCCGAGAGTCGGAGGCAGCTCCTTCAGAGGAGCAAACAACGAGCGAAATCACGGCGTCATGCATGTAGTGTTGCCTAAAGATGTCGAGTCCGATTATGATACTCCGTTTTCAGTATTCTCCTGTGTGGGTACGAGAAATATTCCTTCTTCAAGGACCATTCAGTTTTAGCACGATCAAAACAAAGCTCCCTAATTGGAAAAAAAGAACTGTCTGGCGAGACGAGTACTCCAATACGTATCATCCTCGTCACAGGACGTCTGATTTAATGAAATAAGATCTTGTATTAAAAGGTGTCATGTGATAACATCTGTCTAAAATCTATATACTACGTACATGTCATGCCACCCAGGACGCCAACCATTCAAAGGGGGCATGAGCAACTATAACACGCCCGGAATAGGCCCTTTCTTCTCGTTTGAGCCCAACTCCTCCTCGTTCCATCCACCTCCACCACCAACTTTTCTTCCACCCTCCTCCCGCTTGACTCTGCACCACAAGCTGATGTCCTTGTCCCAGATAAATTGCCAAAGCACGTATACCCAGCTCTTGTGTTGGGGAAGATCCTTGTAAAAGTCGTGTGCGATCCTGTTGAGAGCATGTAGGCGCGTCCATGGGATGGCTGGGAAGTCATGGTGCTCGTTGTGGAGACCGACATTATAAGTCAACAGGTTGAGAGGCCCGTAGTATGAGTACGTTTCAGGCAGAGGAATCTTGTTGGCAGGGTTCGCAGCGTCCTTGTTGGGTTTCTCGAAGACATAGTGCTCAGCGATGAAGTGGCCTGCGCAAGGATGCAACGACCCAGCAAGGAAGCTGCTCATGATGAGATATCCCAATGCTCGTCCACCTGCATATTGTACCAAGGCGTAGTCAAAGGCCAATTGCACGACAACGTTGAAGAGATGGATCTTGGTCATGGGCAGGCTGTACACGAACATGGGTCGGAGGGCGTAGAACAGGATCTGGAAAGTCGCGAAGAAGGCCTTGCCAGCAACAGAGTCGAGGAAGAAGGCCTCGAAGGCGGTTGGCAGATCGGTATCAAGACCATTGACGCCCAGAGACTTGTGGTGGGTGAGGTGGTAGGGCCTGAACGAGGCGCTATATGGAATGCCAATTGGCAGGTTTGCAAAGATGGCAAAGAGGCGGTTTGCCATTGGCGATCGGAATGCCAGATTGTGTGATATTTCGTGGATAGCCAGGAAGAGGTTTTGGTTGGCCGTAGCACCCACAATGTAAGCAGTGAGGAAAAAGGGCCATGATAGCACAGGGGTGTTGCGGACGAGGTATGCGCAGGCGACTTGTATCGACACGACGAGCAGGACGACGTATTTGGTGAGAGGCTCAGGGCCACAGAGCTTGGTTACCTGTGGATGGATTAGTCAGAAGAGCCAGAGGATGAATCAATTGGCAATCGAACCTCTGGGTGTGCCTTGATAATGGCCATTCGCCGTGTCCTGTGCGGCTCTTCGGTGTATGTCCAGAAGAAGTGGTCATGTTCCTCGTCCAACTTGGGCTCTTGTTGCTCCGTCTTGACGGTGAAGCCGCGGGTAGCAGGGCCCTTTGAGGGTATCGTGGCGGTAGAAACCGAAGACCGCATGGTAGCGACTGTCAGGGACAACGATAATAAAGAGGATGTATGCAGTGTGCGGAGGGGTTGAGCTGGAAGTTTGGCTTGTGGAGTAATGTACTCGAGACCCTGGGGCTTGGCGTCCAAGGCGGTGGGCTCATGCCGCCCCGTGGTTGGCTGATGGAATTATGTATATCCACACTCCGCTCGCCACTCCCCCCACTAGCGCAGGAACCGGCATACCGCCCCGTCTTCTAGGCCACCCTCCCGTTACCACTCGACTCCTCAAGCATAACAAGTACATGCATAGGCCGCCAGGGCTGTGTCCATCTTTTCCATTTTGGCAACTATACAGTCTTTTCCCCCTTGAAATCCACCCAGACTTCTCGCCCTACGCCTTTCCAGTTCCCCACTTCGTCTTCGCTTCTCTTTCTCCTTGTAAAACTCGATCTCCTCACTTCCACAAACCAGATAAGCCCCCAGTACACTACAGAAAGCGACACAGGGATCCACGCCAGCCATGCAAGCAGCAGCACCGATCCTCCTTGCTCGACCCTCACGCCACCCACATTGACGATATCGTCGACCGCTGCAAAAACCCCAGCTATCACTACAGTAAGTAGCGTGGCGGCTAAGAAAGTAAACGTGCTTGCGAGGAGCGGCCAGAACATGTTCATGTATGCCAGAAGCCGGGAATGTGGAAACATGATCCCCGGAATCGCCGATATCGCGGTGAGAAGGGACCCGACAAGGGAGACGATGAGCGATGCAAAGATGGCTGTTCGCACACTTGACATTGTGACTGACATTGTCATAAGCAATCTGTTGGCTAAGCTCGCAGGCGCAGCGGATTTCGTGGGTGGCGCCTCGGTCGACGAGGTCAGCGTTGCTAGCCCTAAGTGACTCGATTAGCTAGCAAAACGCAACGCTGTAAACATAATTCACGCACTGGCAGCGGCTGCAGAATAGCTCTCGCATCGTTTTTCAACGATGCTCGATGTGCGGTCTGCACCAATAGCGGGAGAGTCTGAGCACACTTTGTGCAGGTATAGATAATAGACATGTGCCGTTTGTATACTGTCGGCGCCAGAAACCGGCTCGGAAGTGATCGCATCTTGATATGCTGGAGTCTGGGTTCTGGTAGAATCATGTAGCTGCAGTTCATGAGCTTACAGAAATGCTAACAACGGCACGAAACAACTTACCGCGATCAAATATTGTCCGCTAAAGGTAGATTCATCATTCCCCGCCAGAACCAGTACCAACGCCAGCACAAAACTTGCAATTGCAAAGACCAAGGGAAACACTGCAGAGAACCGATACTTCATCATTACCCTCTTCGGTGTCTTGGGTGGTGCCGGCAAGGCTTTGTCAGTCGACTTTCGCAGGTCTCCAAGGTCAGGCTCGATAGATAGCATCTTCTCAGGATAGCCAGCTCCGTCAAGTTCGTACACAATCTCCATTTGGGTCATCATCATGGGAGAAAGGTGCTAGTCGTAGTGAGCGGTGGTGATGATGGCGCTGACATTTATTGGCGAGTGAGCGCGAGCAACAGGCGCTCATAGCGACTGCAACACAACTGATCCACAATGACTACCGGTGCAGGTAATATCCACAAAATATGAATTATGACGTCGCTGTTGTGTTCGACGCAAGTTGTCCCATCCAATGTTTGAAGTACAAGGATAATCGCAGTTGAGGCATGGCCGAACTGTATAGTAGACTTGCGGGTTTGCGGTACATACATGGCACTAGCTGCCTCCCAACCGGCTTTCGTAACTTCCTGGTTTCTGACCTCGATCTCGATGCAAATCCAATGTTGCCGATCGCTGAGACTTTAGACGGTAAGGAATCCGGCTAAGGCGTTGCGCTGGTGAGACCGGCAGTGCTTACTCTGTGTCCCAAGCTCTTGGATCTGGAGTTATGCACCCATTCTCGAAACAACACGTACTCTCTTGCGGACGCAAAATCGCCCGCAGCAATTGCTAGCATAGTTTGGGTCTCCGCAAGACCGCGTGTGGTGGCGAAACGATGGATGTTTCAAGAGACTGACGATCGACTACGGCGCGCCCGAATATGGGACCCACCATTACCGCTTCCTCTCGATTGTCGCCCACGTCTGTTGGAAGACAGAAGTCTACTCCTTGCTACCTTCCGAATGACGTCTAGTCATATCTACAGAGTAACAATTTCGCTGCGAATCGTACCAGAGTGTGCAACTACTCAAAGGGCGGCTGTGCAATATCTCTGTATGGCTGAAACTGGAGATTTGCCATCATGCCATCCTGCGGTTGGTTAGTTCCAACTTCCTGCAATGCAACCATATCGACTCACCCAGTCAAAGGGTATGTTCAAGCTGTCCAGGTCCATGGACATTGGTTCATAGTGAACAGAGTGATCGAAACTGTCTCCAGTTACCGGAAATATAGTCAACTCCGGGTTTTCGTGGATATGTCTATTTACTTCAAAAGCTGGTGTTGGGCAGCTTTTATGGTATTCTGCGATTCCATTATTCATAGCTAGAAAACGTCAGCTCGTGGTAAGATAACGTAGTATCACATAACAACTTACAATGCGGTAGACTGGTCGCATGTTCCTCGCTTTCCCTCACTTTAGAGAGCACGAGCTTCACCGCTGCTGCAACCTTCCGTGCCTCTTGAGATTTTCTGCTCGCCTTCGACCAGACTTGATAAGCAGAATGTAGTGAAGCCACAATCTCCTGGCGTGTGGGTGGTGCGCTATCTAGATTACACACACCCGTTATCCTCGGATCAGTACAGACGGGCAAAGGGGATATCAAGTCTTCGTCGAGGTCAAGGATTAGCACGCTGGTGGCAAGAAGGAAGTCCTGGGTGATGATAGAAACCAATATCCCACTCATGGTGGACATTTGCCATGGCTGGGTTGCGACTAAGGTGTCAGTATTATTCTACATGCAGATCGTACTGTTTGATTTCTTACTGGTAGGTTAGGCTTGTCTCTCGTTTGGACTTCCGTATCCAGTTTGGAATGAAGCGAGAGCAATTCCATGGAAGCGTTGAGGCAGACTCTCCGCGAATATTCGTAATGCTTATCAGCTCTGCCTATCTTGATGTACGGACGATGGAGCAACACTTGAGCCTTCAGATAGGCCATCTCCAAGTAAAATTGACGCAGAAAGTTTGCCCTCGAAGAATTACCGCCTGGCCCTGGGTTGTCAGTTTCGACCGTCTTCGGAACTTTGTCAAACACATGTCTCAGCGCCGCATCGAGGTCTGTGATGTTTTGGTACGGCGGCTGCGGGGTAGCTTCTATCAAGTCTACAATCTGCGCCTGTATCTTTCGAAACCTAATCACGAGAATGAAATATAGCAGCTGTGTCAACTCTGTATCTGGCCTCGAGGGTGGCAATGGCTCCGTCATTTCTTCATAAATATCATCCTCGTTCAGATTTCGAGGCTCTTGGGTGTCGTACATGAATGGTTGGATCATTCTTGGTAAACCCAGCTGTGATGATGTGATAAGATCAAGCGACAGTATAGAAAGCCACTTGCGCCGTCGCATTTCGCCTTCGAAAGGCGAGATGTTGGGAAATCTTAACGGATCCCTGTGCAATCCCATACGGAAACCTAGTCTTACAATCATGCCAGCGATTAAGTATGAGCTAAATTGAGTGTCGACGGAGCGGGAACACTCGCTGCCATAGTAGAGTAGAAATGTTTCAACCGTTGCTGGCGGACATTTCGTATAATTGGCAAGGATCATGCACTGTACGACTTTCTCGCGATAGAAATTCATGCGTGCCACGTACAAGCTCTGGGCGTGATCAGGTAATAAGCCAGGATCGCCTGACATGTACTTCTCAACAGTCGCTTGGAATCGAGCACCCAGAGCAAAAGCGGCATACAGCAGGCCTATCCACATTGTTGATGTCTCGAATGGATTTAGCCAGAAGTCTCTGTACTACGTGATCGTCAATTTGTCAAACTCAACGCGCAGGCGCGCCATGATGAATGACTTACTTGCTTGAGAAATGTCGGCTTGTGTAGAAACGCTGAAGCTGGTGTGTCTGGTCAATCCATGCTTTCGTTTTGTAGTGGCTAACTTACACGCATGTGTGTCTATTGTCGCAAAGAAAATGTCTATTAACTGATCTGCCTCAGGTCGCAGCGGCAGAGCAGCGAGTATGTCTTCTTTGGTCGCAAATCTTTGCCGCCCAAATAGAAGCTCTGGGCCGGGAATATCTTCAAGTCCTTCATCTTTTGTATCGATAGAAGTAGGAATTTGATCAAGATGATCCCGTAGTTCTGAGATCTAGAGCAGGCTCAGCAAGGGGAACATGGTTACGTAAAAAGGATCTTACCCCGTCAAGGATACTAGTCCAGTGGTCGCTGTTCGTGTAACTCGTTGTCTCACCATTAAACTTCACGCGGTCTGGAGTTCCTGGTATCTCGTAACTGCCGTCATCCTGATGTTGCTGAGTGTAGCTAGCGGCGGGTGAGGCTTGAGTAACATCTTTACCGCTCATAAGGTCGGTGACGAGCTTCTCGAGTTGATTGATGCGGTCATGTACACTGTTTGGGATTTTTGGTTCTTTTGGTGCTGGCACATTACGCACGTACGCGCAGGACAGCGAAAGCCCACGATCTACACAAGTTTTACATGGCTGTTGACGGTCGCATTTCAACCTCCGATATGTTAGTAGAGGTCTAGATAGCTGAGCGCACTAGGTTCGGAGCTTCTAAAGCCACTCACTTTCGTCGCCGGCAAAGAGTACAGCTCAGGATAGGCTTGTCTCTTCGTCTGCTGGGGGGCACAAAGCGCGACCCGTGGGAATCCGAACTCATTTTGGAAAGCGGAGCCGCAATCGGATGGTAACAGGGCAGAGTATGGAAGATGCGCTTGGCTTATGTCCGCATGACGAGGTTGCAGTTTGTGTTGTTGCAATATACCTCGGATGTTCGGTCGCTTCTAACAACCGACGCTAGGTACGTACATAACTCACTTCCGACTGATGCCGACCGTCTGACCTGAGTTCTTTCTGGCACAACAGCGGCTACGATAGGCTCTCGTGAGTGAACAGCCATGTCGTACGCTATGATGAACCGATGCGAATCACGGGTAGCGGAAGCGCAACGGACTGCGCTTGGTACTCGATGACGAGTAGATCACTTCCGAACATATCCACCCATAATAGTACATATTTTATATAGTCGCCAAATCGCACGCCGACCTGCGACCAAATATGCTTACTGTCACAACACGATGACAAAACAGTATAGACCATCCAACTTGATAAACTCCACGTGATGATTTGCACGGTGATATCACATGGACACTACCAGAGACCCTAGAGAACTGACCAACAAGGGGAAAAGGGCATCTCTCAAACCTTGTTCCAGGCTGTGTGCTTCATGCCCTATGCTGAGACGTAAGACCGATAGCACACTTATATTCTATTTAGCTTGTCTGCTCAACCATTTCTCTACAAGGATCTTCGCTCCTGTCATCTTTGGGAAGCGTTACGTCTATTCACCTCATCAGTAGTTTCACTGTGGACATGCACATGCCAACCCGTCAGCGTTGATACCGTCAATGAACATCTCGACAACGGCTGGTGGTACTTTGAACTTAGGCTTGGTACCCCTCAGTATCCTCCGAACACCATCTGCAGCACACAACATAAAATTTCTAGTGCTCAGTTGCGTCGACTGTGATTCACCCGACGTGCGTGAAGCAGCATTGTGCTGAGATCAATCAAGAATAAGGTGGCATTTGGAGTCGTCTCATGTACCTAGACTGTATGGATTCTATTTCGGCGAAGAGTGAATCGGAGGGTTCAACGCGACTTCATTAAACGATAGCCAATACGTACAAAATCGCGGAGTATGTCTTATTCTATACCTTGAGTATTGTATCGCTGCCTGAAAGGTTCGTGGTATGACAGTTGCTCGAACGCTTGATGCAACAAAGGAACATGAGATGTCTCTTTAATGAAAATATGCAGCAATAGACAAGGGTGACGAGAGAGCGGGCCATGTATGTACGTAAGTAAACTCGGCGATATTGCGCCAAGACGCTAGGTACCGAGAGAGTCCGCTCCGTCGCCTCGTAGCTATGTCCTCCGCGCAATCGCTACCAACTCTTATTGAGATTTCCCCATCTCTTTCAACGGTCGGGAAACGATTTCATGTAGCCATATTGTCCAAATATCGTTTCTGCCTTGCCGAGTTACCGTACTGTGGATTCTCAAGCACTGACTGAAGCCTTGCTCATCCTGCCGAAGATTAGCCCGCCACCTGAAACAATATTACCGCGCGCTTACAGGTATCCTCGGAGTACTGTGTCGTAGGTATCATGATGTGCTATGTTGACAGGACATCTTTCAGGCGCAAAAGTCACCTAGCTTAGGACTTGTAGTTCGCATACCGCAAGTCTTTTGAAAATCGCACCCGGTCGTGTCTACTATGAACGATGCTTTGTCTCCGTGAAGTCAGTCCGAACTGGCTCTGGCGTACCTGCATATCATGCATGGATGGCGTCTCCCTTCAACCCAGCCTCAGGGTACAGCCGCTCGCAGATGCACTAGAATATGCAGCGAATCTTCTTTACAGTGCATTTCAATGGTCGCTTGTAGAGCGAAACGATCCAACAGCTGCATTGCACTTTCTGAACAATCTAGATTTTGTTAGTTTGACGGCATTAGCCAATCTGCGAGATGGATTCGTGATTGCATCTATCAAGAACCACGTAGTTGGGTTACCGGAAGTTGGTAGAGCAAGCCGGGTAAACAGCGCAAATATATTATCATTCCACTCCTTACCCCGGTAGATATCACCTTGGCTAATATGCGGTAGCGGGAAAACGTTCTGCTCTTGGGCAAGCGACAATTCGCTTCATTCGCTAAGATCAACTTCAAGGGGATGAGTCGCACCAGCAACGCTAGACAGTCACAGCGCGTTGCTCGCAAAAGCCATTCCTTCACACACACAAGAGCTTCGACCTATTTGGGAATAATGCCCTTCATATCGCGGGCCGACAGTACCGGCGATCAAATGTCAGATCATCCACTCGAATGATAGGGCCTATCTGAAGGACGACATAAAAGGCCTTGTGTACCTATCCGTTGTACTTCTCGGCAACCACATCACAGTCACTCAGGCACTCATCCGTTCTCAAGGTCAGAGCAATCATGGTTCAAGTTACACAATTTGTTCTGGCAACTGCTGCCCTTGTTGGCGCTGCGTCTGCGGCCCCCAAACCACCTTCGCCTCCTAGCAATGCCACGGTCAACCCGTGGATTGGCAAGGACCGCTACGTCAATGATATCTACAGCAAGAAGCTTGAACAGACCATTGCTTCCTTCCAAGCGAAGAACGACTCCCTCAACGCAGCACGAACCCGCACCGTTGCGCAGAAGATCTCCACTTTCGTGTGGGTTACATCACGTGATGGACTCGGCCTGATTTCCACTTCCATCGAACAAGCCCGCAAGCAGAGAAAGGGACGAAAGAAGATGATTGTTGGTCTCGTCCTCTACAATCTCCCCGACCGTGACTGCTCTGCTGGAGAGTCAGCTGGAGAACTCAGCTCCGCGAAGAACGGCTTGAACATCTACAAGACCGAGTTTGTCGACAAGTACGCGAAGCTGGTATCCGAGGCCAAAGATCTCGACTTCGCCATTGTCCTCGAGCCAGACTCGCTTGGTAATGCCGTCACCAACCAAGGCGTTCCTTTCTGTGCCAAGGCTACTCCCATCTACGAGGAGGGTATTGCGTACGCAATCGCCAAGCTGCAATTCCCCAATGTGCACCTGTACATGGATGCTGCCCACGGAGGCTGGCTCGGTTGGGCCGACAATCTGAAGCCTACGGCCCAGATCTATGCCAAAGTCGTCGCCATGGCTAAGAAACTCAACCCAGCAGCCAAGATTCGGGGCTACTCGACCAACGTGTCCAACTACAACCCCTTTGTTGCCAAGGTGCGGGAAAACTACACTGAATACTCTCCGTCCTGGGATGAGAGCCACTACGCTACTTCTCTCGGAGCGGCAATGGCAGCTGAGGGCATGCCGGCAAACTTCATCATTGATCAGGGTCGTGTAGCGCTGCCTGGTGCGCGAAAGGAATGGGGCGAGTGGTGCAACGTTGCACCCGCTGGCTTTGGTCTGCGCCCTGGATCTGAGCCGAACAACACAAACGTTGACTCGATTGTTTGGATCAAGCCTGGTGGTGAGAGTGACGGAGCGTGTGGTCTGGCAGGTGCACCAGTTGCCGGTGCTTGGTTCGACGAGTATACTCAGATGCTCGTCAAGGACGCTGATCCGCCTCTTCAACCTACCTACTAGAAGAGACCCTATGATTATGCGGTTTAAGACGACAAAAGCGTCATCTGGTAGAAGTTTCGGTTGATTCACATAGATTTTGAGCTTCCAACTGTATATATTGTGTCGCGAATGAAACTTACCATTTTCCTCAACATGCACTCAGAAGATTCGAATAATATGAGTACCTTTTCCTCATTGGTGATGTGTTGCCTACCGCAGAAGCAAGCACAGTCATATATTCATATCTTTGCCTTTGCAGACGCCGCGACTCTCTTCCCATGGACATAGCATATCCCTCTTATCTTTTCTGCCGCCTCTCCCCATAGTTCGTTCCTCAACACACTGTATACGCCCATCTTCGCCTTACCCTGCACCTGTATCGCCTTGTTCATTGCAACTTCCAGCATATCCTTTGGCTCTGCAATCTCATCCACTATACCATCCTCGTATGCTTCCTTGCCCGTCCAACGATGCGCCTCAAGCAGCATCTTCCGCGCCACTTGCGGCCTGAGCTTCAGCCTCGGAAGGAACCCTATGCCCGGAAAATGCACCCCGAGATCTACAGGTGGCATAGAGAAGAAGCCACGCTGGGAGTTCATGATACGGTAATCATGCGCCAGTGCAAAAAGACATGCGCCGCCAAAGGTATGTCCCGTAACGAGCGCGATCGTGGGGAACGGGTAGTCGAGCAGCGTGGCTAGCAACGGGAAGAAGCCGTCGTTATAGGCAAAGGGATTCGCATCGCTCTCGTCCATCTCCAGTCCTGTGCACCAGAACTTTGCGTCGGCGCCCTTCGTTATCACGCACCCCTCTGAACCGGGGCCAAGCTCTCTTTCAATGTCGCGCAGCGCACGTATGATTTCTTGGGCAAAGGCGATGTTGATGCGGTTTTCGGGCGCCTTGACGAGCGTGATGATGAAGACGCAGTCGTGGCGTTCGACGCGGAGGTTGGTGTAGGGGCCTAGTGCCATTGTGAGAGTGTCTGGGTAGATTGACAACAATGAGGCCACGAGACTATTTTATCATATCGCAATAGCTTCTAGGACAGTTGACGCACGGGAGGACGAGACCTTCTGGGCAGAACATGATGTTTTTGGCGGCATACAGCCCGTCTTGCTCCATGGCGTTGAAGCATGTAAGCCTCGGCGGCTAAATGCGGAGAACGTGGGGGGGGCGGAGGTGGCCCATGCCGTAGTTGATAGCCTACCGCTCATTACTGATTCGCTCTCACGATTTCGCGCCCAAAGTGCTACTACGATGAAGCGTAGGAAATACATATTATGAGAGCAGGCACGTGAATGGGAGGGTGTAAATGCTCCTTGTTACTGCTCGAGTGTGTACGACAAGGCGGGTGATTTCCAGAAGTCATGTGCACCAATCAAGAGTCTAGCATGGATACCTCTACTAAACCTACGACACTTCCAATTCCCAGTCGTTCTGCCGAAATGAGCGCTCCTTTGATACGATAAACGACTCTCCATTCTGTGTTATACATATCTACAGGGAAATCGCAATTATGGTCACCATTTTCATCCGCATAGTGCTCATTTCTCAGGGATAAAGTCGCCGCTTCGTTCAAACAGCCAGGCCAACCCCCGTTCTGCCAAATTACTGGCGACCGTGCTCAATCTTAAGGCAAACAACTATGGATGCATCAAATGTCCCACTATCTCTGGACCACGACTGCCGGGTATTCCTTATCGCCCCACGCAGAGACTTCTTCGAAGTTCCGTACCTAAATCATCGTAATACTCGTCCTGAGATGAAGCTCAAGATAAGAAACTCATCAGCTGAATGGTAATTTACTCAGACCACGAAGCTTTTTTTGCTTGAAAGCCACAAGAAACTACTCGTTCCAGAGCCGCATCGTCCATTTGGCAGCGAGCTCCACGTTCGACAGGCATGACATCTTGTGACACTCTTCGCCCCACAGCCTCCACATTACAAGAACAGCACATAGATTCGCGCTTCTCAAAAGATAGAGTAGTGCACGTTCGTCATATGATACTCATTGTGCTACTCGTATCAATGGTCATGATCCATGTTTCCCTGGCAACCTAGAGGCCTCATCATCGATAATGCTGGCAATCTCGTAGTTCAGAACGGGGTTGGTGTCACTGCGCACAAGGTCTTGCTAAACGGGTGCCTCGAGCCCTCCCAGACAGTGATTGCGCAGCGGAATCTCAACCACGGCATCGTGCTCAGTCAGGATGGTAAGATGCTATACGCCAGTTCTGCCACGACGCTGTTTGCCTGGGCATATGATGCAGCATCCATGAGTGTATCAGCAAACCCGACAACAGTAGTAACAGGCATGAATAGCAAAGGCCATGTCACACGGTCGCTCAGCATCCCACTGAGATATCCAAATCTTCTTCTGGCCTCACACGGCTCAAACGACAACCTCGACTATGGCTCTATTGACATCAAAACCGGGCGGACTTGTATCAAGGTCTTTAATACTACGGCCATACCTTCCAGTGGCTACGACTACGTGACCACCGGTCACCAGCTAGGCTACGGCCTACGCAAAGAAGTCGATCTTGCTTTCGACGCAGCGTCGCACCTCTGGAGCGTTGAGAACTCAGCAGATGAGCTCCACCGCACTATCGATGGCATCTCAACTGACATGCACAACGACAACCCTGCCGACGAGCTCAGTTATATTGGCGATCCATCACAGGAAAACAATAATTGATATGAAGACCCCACCTGCCTCACCGTCTTCTCTCCCTCAACCATCCCTGGTCAGAGTTTCACTGTATGCAACCAGTTCGTACTAGAGCCCAATGCCACCTTTACCGATGCTACGTGCAAAGAGCGCAGTATAGCACCTGGTGTCGCGCTGCCCGCACACTCGAAACCGCTCGATGCAAAGTTCAATGCAAACTTCTCCGCTCTATACATCACTCTTCAGCGAAGCTGGAGCCGCAACCCGCCCATGGGATTCAAAGTCGTCGGGGTACCGTTCGACGAGGGAGACGCTGGATTTGGACCGACTGCCACAGGCAACACGACTGAGGTATGGGAAAATGTCTTGTATAATGGGAGTGTTGAGAAGTGTTTTACGACAAGCTGTTTTTTCGGTCTGTGGGCGTGGCGGTGGATAGGCGGGGAAGGGTCTTTATCAGCAGTGATGGCCCGGCAGAAGGCGAGGTGGTTGTGTTGGAGAGGGCGTAGGTGACATCTCGTTTCCGTCTCGTCTCCGTGTCAGTACTGCGAGATGAGGTCGGGACGAGGCTGAGGGGCGACGGCAGTCTTCTTCCGCTAGTTTCGCAGGTTGCATTTTGCTAGACTCGCTAATTCCGGGTTGCTTTAGAAGAAGCCCTCTTCTTTGATTGGAGGTGTGTGTTATTTGAAATACGTTGTTGTGGAGCGACCTCGCTTTGAACCGAGGGGAGGGCATTGAAGCTCGCTTGGTTTATCAGTGACTGTCATGCTTTCATCAGTGGCTGCGAACGTTTTGTGTGATTGGGGTATGATCTCAACACTCGAGGGCGATCTGAGAAAAGTTTGAAGTCATAAGGCGAGGAGGCGCTCAGGTGAGCCAACTCACCAAATCGGGGAGGTCTGGTAGGAAAGCCACGCGCGTCACGACACCCTGGCCCGCGGTTCGCTAGCCATCGCTGATCAATCCACGACCAACTATCAAGCTGCTTTCTCCTATTGCTCCACTACAAAGGCGGCATCTATGACAACTAGTGAGGGCGAAATCTCAGATACGGCCCATAATGTGAAGAAATATGGAACCCTTGACGATCTGATAGACACTCCACTTTACTTCGTCTAGGCTCATCACTATGGCGGAGACAGTATGTATGATCCCTTTTACTAGGCTTCTCTTTTCGCTTCAATCTTTACTAACGCGGGTGGCTCTATTACAAACAGTGACCTAATCGCCCACCATCCCCCCACCCAGTGTGCTCAGGACAGGTTCTTGAAACGTACGTAAAATACGCCGAGGCATGACATGACAAGAGCAGACGATGGGGCCCGAATGATCTGTATGCATTTGCAGCCAAGAGACGGCTCCACCTACTGTGTGTTTCGACCCCTTGTGGGCCTGGAGAAGCAAGAGCCGGAACCAAAACACCTGGAAACCAACAATTGTGGGGGCGGACGACTTGTTCTCAGCAGGGACACGTTTGATATACACCTCCCTCTCGAACTGAAAGAGCAAACGCACGAACCAACATTACACGTTCGACATGGGATGACTTTGCTGAAGTTAACGACCAAAATCTGGTCCAATGATACTACCCAACTTCTCCCTGTTCCAACTTAATGCCAAGCGCATATGGTGGGTCGTTGAGAGGTTTTCCTTACGAACGCGATGTGATTGGGTCAAAGCCAGATACTGGGCGCCGAAAGTCTGGTCTTTTTACGGTGAGACCGTCACCGAGAGCCTGTGAAAGGGATCAAGGGTGAGCGAAAAGATTATCGGATTTCGGTGTTAGCATCGGGAAGCGCGGGATGGTCGATGGTCGATGGTCGATGGCCGCTAACCAGAAGGCAAGCCCGTCAATGCGGTTCTTGGATCTCTGGTAGTGCATGATTGAACAGTCCTGTCTGTGGAAGATCAGGTTCAACCAGGGGGCAGCTGTCGTGCGTTGCCGAAGCCGCTCAAATTTTTTAGTAATTCAGCAGAATCCCACGTGCGAGCCGGTGATTGGACATGGCATGTAGGCATCTTCTCAGGGTTCCAGTCGGGTCTCATGTCAGACATTCGAGAGCTGCTGCATAAACCCGTGTTTCTGTCTCCATGCAGTAACACGCCGGCGCTGATGACCCACGACACTAACACATCCTCGCCGCCATCCAATCGCAGCACGCTGACTGGGGCGTACTACCAGGATGCCGGGACGGAGAGCCCTCAGGGCTAGTGCCAATGGTGCAAAACATGGGAGCCCCAGGGGCCGGAGAACAGTATCCACATGCATTGTGCCTGGACCAAAACAGAATTGGATGCATAGTTGACGTGAGGCAGTGTCGCGAGGCAGAATGCATCGAGAGAGAGAAATCTGGCGAACATGGGATGACGACAAGGCACAAGCGTTGAAGGATCGACTTGGCTTTTCATACGTACATACTAGATACGCCGCAAGCAAACATGAATGGCGCGAAGCTTCCTTGGAGAAAGCCTGGGCTGAAATAAGCCTCCACCCCGGCTTGTGGTGGAGGGTGGTGGGTGGAGAGTAGGGGTTCTGGCCGAGCGTCACTAGCGGCCACGTGGGGAAATGAATGGACTCCAACGTCCATTTCCAACACGCCGCCACCCACACCAGATCAACCTCAAGGATAGTGAATCCCACGCCACGCCTCAGCTGCTGCGCCAATACACGACCCGGGAAGCCTTATCGAGCCTGGATTCCAAGCATGGCGTTTTCATCCTCCGTTTGGAGCGGGATGACCGAGGCGGTCTTGGCAAATCTTCCGCGCGTGCCTCAATCTGACGCTGGGATTGGCTACGGCCTTATACTCAGCTCAAAATATAAGCATGCGGCACACCATGGCAAATGAGCTTGGGTATAAGTATAAGCTTGGCCTGGCGCTCTTGGTTACAAGTCTTCAGCTCGCTCACACGTCCTTACCGGAACCAAGCTTCACCGAGGCCAGCATAAGCACTTGCTAAGACTTCGAAATGGCTTCCAAGACGGCCGGAGGCAATTCCGCCTTCCACAACTTCAACAAGTACGTTTCCTGCATCTGCCCCTTGTAACATCACGCTCTTGCTAACTGCCATTTCAGTGACTTTGCTGTTCGTAGCCACCAACACGCATATTTCCCCGCCAAGACACTGACCCAGCGTAGCATATTGAAGACCCCAACGAGCGCCGACGCCTCGCTCTTGCGGAAATCGACAAGGCCCCTTTCGGCTGGTACCATGTGCGCGCCATTCTGGTCGCCGGTACTGGCTTCTTCACGGACAGCTACGACATTTTCTGCGTGTCCCTCCTGACCATTATGTTGGGTATCGTCTACAAGCAAGACCACAAGGGTACTCTCTTGACCCAACAGGATACCGCCATCAAGCTTGCCACTTCTGCCGGCACTGTCATCGGACAGGTCGGCTTCGGTGCGCTTGCTGACATCGTTGGACGTAAGAAGATGTACGGTCTCGAGCTGATCTTGATCATTGTCGCAACCCTCGCCCAATCGCTTGTTGGTCCTGGTCCGGGAACTTCAGTCGTTGGTCTCATCATCTTCTGGCGTGTGCTCATGGGCATTGGTAAGTCTCCGCACGAGACTCTTATCCTACCTTCTTTTGCTAATCAATACCAGGTATTGGAGGCGATTACCCACTGTCTTCCATCATCACTTCGGAGTTCGCTACCACCAAGTGGCGTGGTGCCATGATGGGCGCCGTCTTTGCCATGCAGGGTTTCGGTCAGCTCGGTGGTGCCCTTGTCATGCTGTGCCTCGTCGCTGGCTTCAAGAACAAGCTTGTTCAGGCTAGTGGCTACGACACCTGCAAGGGTGAATGCCAGGTCGCTGTTGACCAGATGTGGCGCGCTCTCATCGGAATTGGCATTGTCCCTGCCTGCATTGCCCTCTACTACCGTCTCACCATCCCGGAGACCCCTCGCTACACCTTTGATGTCGCTCGTGACGTCGAGAAGGCAAACGAGGATGCTAAGCAATACCTTTCCGGCAAGCACGGCGAGGGCAACCCTGATGAGATCACTCAGGTTGCTGCCCGCCATCAGACCGCTGACCAACTCGAAGTTCCCAAGGCCTCTTTCGGCGACTTCTTCAGGTTTTACGGAAAGCTTCGCAACGGCAAGATTCTCTTCGGAACTGCCATGTCGTGGCTGCTTCTTGATGTCGCCTTCTATGGTCTCGGTTTGAACGCGTCGACTGTGTTGCAGGCTATTGGTTACGCTAGTGGTAACGATCTGTACCATAAGCTCTACAACCTTGCTGCTGGTAACGCCATTCTCATTTGCGCCGGAGCCATTCCAGGTTACTGGCTAGCCGTTGCAACCATTGACACTGTTGGTCGCAAGCCCCTCCAGCTTATTGGCTTCACCTTCCTTACCATTCTCTTCATTGTCTGGGTACGTACCATATCTAAAAACAAGTTGTTTAAAATCGAACATCAAAACTGACTATAGTCTAGGGCTTTGCTTACAAGCACCTCAGCGAGCACGCCATGCTTGCCATCTACATCCTCATCCAGCTCTTCTTCAACTGGGGTCCTAACACAACCACCTTCATCGTCCCTGGAGAGTGCTTCCCCACCCGCTACCGCTCAACCTCGCACGGTATCTCCGCTGGTTCCGGAAAGATTGGCTCCATCATTGCTCAGGGAGCCATTGCTCCTCTCCGAACACGTGGTGTCGTTACAAAGAACAACCCCAGCCCTTGGCTCAACCATGTCATGCAGATCTTCTCTGCTTTCATGTTTGCCGGTATCTTCACCACACTGCTTATCCCAGAGACCAAGCGCAGGACGCTCGAGGATCTTGCTCAGGATTGGGACATGGGTGACGAGAGCATCACTGGTGCGGAGCATGCTCGCAAGCTGAACAGGAGTAGCGACGACGCTCAAGTGCCTGAGACCAAGGCCTGAAGTGTCGGCATATTTCGCACTCTTTGCTAGATGTCTTTCTTGTTTCTTTCTTAGAAAAGACTAATCTTCTTTCCGCTCTTCCCTCGTTCATGTATGTAGCATTTGGCATAGAAAAATAATTCGTTATATCCTGGGTCATGATAAAATACCATCTCTTTTTTTTATTCACGAGCTTTGGTTTAGTGAGAAACACCACGAGTGCGTCCATTTGAAACCTCTTTATCGCCTTGACATTAGCTGTCGCATCCGACATCACAATCGTGCGGCGTCAATCGCCTTTGTTTTCAACGTGCAACAAGCTCTTAGTATGTATGCCTTGTTCAGGCAAAGTCAAGATTACATACGCATCCGCTATTGCCAAGTCCGAGTGGCAAAAATTAGTATGGACCCTACGTAGGTAAAGAAAAACCAAGACCAGCGCGCCAAGAATCTTGCCTCCGCAAGGTGGCGAGGAAAAGCAAAAACGCCGCTTTTAAGAAACGCACTTTGACTGGTTTGTTGGCCTATGTACTCGCGCGAAACGTCATACTTTACGGAATACCGTCTTGTTTCGCGACGGTTCTGCAGCTGTGTCTACATATATGTGTGTATGTATGACGCGGTGCGATGCAATGGGCTTGCTTTAGGAGATTGTGTAGACCAATCATGCCGACGCCTTTTTCTTGGGAATATGATACTTCGGGTAGTATGTAATAGTAGAAAACAAATACTTGGAGAGAGAGGAAAAGAACAATCAGAGAAATAAGGAGAGTTTATCGATCTACTTTCAATAAAAAAAAACGCGACTCTTCTTGTACCTTGTTGCAATCTAAGCAAGTACCGGTAGACATACCATGATTAACTTCCAAAGACTTGTAGTTAGTCTCTCCGTTAGTATGAGAATTCGTATAAAGATACCCGAGTAGTAAACAGACGGCAATTCCCGAAAGGCAGGAGAAACGAGATCATGACATTGGCTCGCCTCATGAGAACCCGGTCCAGAAATCGCTCCACCATCTTAGACTCGCATCCATTGATCCGACGCCGTGCAACACCCTACGTACATACATACAGTTGGAGCTAAGCAAAAAAGATATGGGAGGGGCGAAGTTTTCATTATTACGCAGCTTCCGACAGCTTGTTCCATGCAGTCAACAGCAGATTTGACATAGCGAGACCATGCCAGACCAAACTAGAAGCTGGTCGAGAAAGAAACATTTGCCACAGCTGTGCACGTGATTGGCTGAGAAATCGGGGACAGCATCTAGGCGCTGGGACGACCGGGCCGCGGAGATGGCGAGCAGCGGCTCTGTGTGGGTTCAGTTTGGTGGGGACGGTGTTAAGCACTTGGCTTTTCCAGCTCTAACAACACCAAAAGTGTTTGTTCGTCCGCAGTCCCAGGCCGTTTCATAAGGCGTCCAAAAGCCAGCGCTGGTCGCACCAGTTTCCCACGCCACATGTCTTGTGCCATCATGCAGCCGAAAAAAGAAAATCGGGCCACGACGTCGTGCACAGAATGTCAGCGCCGAAAGCAAAAGGTTGGATTCCCCCTACCCCAGACTGTCCCTGCATCAGACTTGTAGAGCTAACGGCAGGGCTAGTGTTCGCGAGAGTGGCCCTGCAACCATTGCCAGGCAAGAAAGGTGCCACAGCTGTGCCAGTTCTCGGCCAAGCGATCTCAGCAAGAGTCCTCTCAAGAGTCTGCACAGTATGTTGATTCGTTTGTCTTCTACCCCGCGATCGGCCCAGTCCAGTGGTAACGGCAATGACAACAGGGAAAGTTCGTCCAACAACACCCAGGGTATCAAGCGAAGTGCCCCAGACTCGGTAGAGCCGCATTTTGTCAAGCAAAACGGCGAGTACGAGGCACTCGAGGATGGGTTGAGGGTGTGGGGTTACATGCCAGGCCATGTCCATTACAAAGTTGGCTCTAACGAAGACAGTGTTAGTTGCCCGCTTCGACGGGGAGACCATGCTGACTGGCACTTGTAGCAGGGCCCACACAAAGACTCGCCAACTGAGGTTACAGCATGCGATGCTGTCCAAAGAGCACTACAAGACATCCCACCAAGATCCATAACCGGTATGTGCACATGTCGTAGTGCTGATATTGCTGCTAATACGGATCCAGATGCCTTCGTCAATCATTTCTTGAACGTAGTGAACTACCGCTACAGTGCCATATACGGGCCGACCTTGGCAGAGCAATACGTCCAGTGGTGGGCCGACCGCAGTACCGGCAATAAGCTTTCGCCCGAATTTACATGTCTGCTCCTAAGGATATGCGCATACTCTGTGCAGTACCTCACACCATCGCTTCGCAAGATGATCGAGTTTGAGCTAGCATGCACCTCGCAGACGCTCACTGAACGTTTCTCGGCCGCAGCAGAGGAACTTAGCCGGAGTTTCGAAGCATCGAGAACGAGCATCGAGCGGGTACAAGAACAATTCCTCAAGGGCGCCTGGTTGAAGTCGGAATCCAAGATTGTCGAGTCGTGGCATACGCTTTCGCGTACCATTCGCGAGGCCCAGGAGCTGGGCATTGATAAAGACGCGGGCATTGACGAATTGTCCGAGTTTGAAATAGAAATCAGGAGACGAATTTGGACGCTACTTTACATCTGGGACTGGTGAGTAGAGAGAGAGACGTGATGGCGGCGGCTGGTTGCTAACGTCCGACAGGCAGATGTCAGCGTGGCTAGGTCGACCAAATCTCATCGACCAGAAGAACCTCACGTTCAAATTTCCCAATCTGCGGCTCGATCAATCGAGCACAGAACCAAACCTTCTTTCGCCTTTCGCCCACATGGCTCTTCAAGCAAACCTGGGTCGAAGAGTCGCGACTGTCATGGGTGATGCAACGTCCAAAGCCGATCTCTCGGCTAAAAAGGTGTGGGAAATAGAACACGAGTGTGAAAAGTTCATCGATGAGTTGCCGGCGATTTTTCGTATCAAGGACCCCGATACCTCACTCGACGAGGCGCACCCCTATTTCGTCTTCCAACGACACCAGCTCCATTGTGTCATCTTTGTAACGATGCTCGACTTCCTCAAGACGTATCTTACGCGCGAGCAACGAGACAAACTTACCGACGAGGATGACAAATTTCGAAACAAGGGCGTCGAGATTGCGCTGCGTCTTCTAAAGGTTGCGCGCAAGCTCTTTGACCATGAGTTTCCCATCAACGCAAAATTCCATATGGTAGTCTTTTGCATTTTCGACACATCGACTCTGCTCTGCTCTGCGATTATTCATGACCGCGAGCACCTGCTGCCGCATCGTGAAGAGATCATGGACGTCATCGATAGCTCGCTCGAGATGCTACATCAGCTCAGCCTCACGACGAAGCTTGGCGCCACTTCGTACAACTTTCTCTTCAAGCTCGTACAAGCCACACCTGCGCTTCTCCGACACTCTCCGATCAGGAAGCGACGAAAGCAAGAGGTCGCGCATGTTTCCGAGAAACCACTATCAGCCCACGAGCCTGCGCTGTTAGCTATCACGCCTCCGCCAGCACCGCCAGCACTACCACCACCTTGCGAACTGATCACTCATCCTTCGGATTCTTCCACAGATGCTCTTGCGAATATGCCTCTCGCAGATGATCTCTCGTTCGACATTGATCAATTCCTCGCACAGAATCCATTTGGTAGCGTTGGTAATCCTCAAACTGTTGATATGGGTGGCATGGAGCAGATCTGGGACTGGCAGGACCTAAATCTTGATGCGTTTATCCAAAGCGGAGGACAAGTTTCGGGCACAGCTGACCAGGGCCATCGAGGCTAGCAATGTTGTCGGGGAGGAAGGGACCTTGTGAGCGTATCATGTATTTCAGCAAAGAATGATCTGTCATTGACTCTTTTGCAAAACCAAGCAGACTTTTAGGTCATGCTAACAAGAAATGCGATTAGTAAAGAATATCAGTTTTTTTGCACTAGGAAATCCGTGAAGCAAAACCCAATCGCTGCGTGTAGTACAGATGCAAGTCATTGTCATACAAACGCGCCACCAACCACAAGAAGAAGAATTGTACTCACCTCCATCGTCTATATTTTCACTCGCTTGCCTACGCCCCCCACGGCTCTGAGAGCGAAGAAAAAAAGAAAAAAGGGCGCGGCAAGTATTCTCATCTTATGTTTTTGCGCGATCGTGCAATCGATCGAAACGCATATCTATCCGTCCAATCACCATGATCCCCGCTCCTGCATACAC
>JPSZ01000019.1:325377-384450 GCA_002161795.1 Curvularia sp. IFB-Z10 | reverse complement strand
GTTTGGTGGGGTGCGCAGCTTACTGATGTGCGCAGCTTACTGATGAAATACGTTAACTAAGCTATTGCTTATATAAGCAATAGTAGGAAATTTTAATTTTTAATATCTTAATAATAAGATAATGTACTAGGGTCTAATAGCTATTTAGGTACTTCTTACTAAGCCTTAAATAGCTAGCTTAGTTCCTAGGTTAATATAAAAATAGACTAGCGAGTGATTTAATATCCTAGTTTTAAGTTTCTTAATATCTAACTTTAGAGAATTTTAATTACTCTCTATTCCTAACTAAGTAAAATGTAGGACTATTAGAAGAAACTAGAAGATCTTGGCTTTACAACGAACTAACTCTTATAGGTATAGCTAGAATATTCGCTAAGTAATAAACCTTTAAAAACTAGAACTTTTTCAAGTTAGTGTTTTTTCTATCACCCCACTATATTATTTTACGCGTTATAGCTTTAGTTATATAAAAGATTAGCTATTACTAGTTTCTTATATTTATTATATTCTTCTAGCCTTTCTAACTATACTTAAAGTCTTTTTAATTTATTATTTCTTTACTTTCTCTTTTATAGTTTTACCTTTACCTTATATATAGTATATAGCTCTTAAAAGTATTCTTATAATAATAATAAGCTACTCTTTAGCCTACTAAAAATTAAAAGTTAAAAAGAAGACTTTATAGTTAGGGTAGTAACTTAAAAAAAGTACTTACTTAAAGTTTAGAGCTATAGTACTTTATACTAAGCTTTAAAGTAAGCATTATATATTTTAAGTTTAGAAACTATAGTATATTATAAAATAATAATAATCTTAATATTACTATTAGGCTTATACTTATTAGGTAGTAATTAATTAGTAAGATTTTATTTAAGTTATTACACTATAGTTATTATAAGAATATATACAGTAGTATAGTAAAGTATACTACTATATATAAATATACTATTCTTACTACTTTAAATTATTATTTTAGTAACTTTAATTAATATTTCTATCTCTATCTTTATATATATATTAATAGTTTTCTAATTTTATTATAACTATAAAGCTTTTCTCTAAACTTATTACCTTATTAGGCTAATAATAAATTTTAATTAGTATTTCTCTATTAGTAACTTTTACTTACTATAGCTTACTACTTAAAGCTATTATTAATAAGCTATAGTAATAGTTACTTAACTAGCTTAACTACTTTAGTTCTTTTAAACTAGATTATATTAGTTTATTTAAGTTATAATAAATTAAAAAGATATAGTTATAAAAGATTTAATACAAATATATAGCTTTTATTAGTAAGATCTATAACTTTAGCTAGAGATTAATTACTAAAGCTATAATATTACTTAGTATAAGTACTATTAAATAGCTTAAATAAAATATAACTAATATTAAATAGACTATTATAGCCTAAGTTTTAACTACAAAGTCATAAGTATTTAAAGCTTACTTCTAAAGTAAAAAGAGTAGAGCTTTAATAAAGATGATTTTTTTTTTATTTAGTTAAAGCTAGGCTTTTAGAAGAAAAAAAAGAAGAAAGAAAAAAAGAAGTAAGAGATAGAGAAAGAAGTTGAAAGTTTTATTAATTTATATTCTAGAAATAGGGTAAACTATAATTATTAGATTAAATTAATTTTAGAATTCTATTATAAAATATATCTTAGAAAGGCTAAAGCCTCCCTTAGTATATATAACCTTATTTTTTAGTATAAGGATGTAACAGAGCAAGATAGAGGCTATCTAGAGTAGTATTAATATTTTTGTCTTAAAAAGGTATCTTTTATGCATTAGCGTAGACTTAAAAATAATAGCGTAATTTTTATAAGAAGAGATATCTACACCTATAGAAGAAAGTTAAAAACATAACTAATCTATAAAGAGGGTACAAAAACAATGCGTAAATTAACATATCGTGTCCTAAGGATAAAGTACTCCTCTTTGTTAGAGAATAAGCTACTTAGCTGTTCTCTAGCTATCAGGATTCTCATTAGAATCCAGGTGCTTCAGCTGTTCTCGCTACCTGGATTCTGTGATCGATCTGATCGATCTGATCGATCACTAGAAGCTACTTTGATACAGAGCTATCTATCTGATACAAGATATATTATGATCTACATAATGCCACGTAAGCTACTATAGTAGAAACTACTAGAAGGCTACTACTAGAGAAATATAAATAGCTGTAGATCTAGTAGATAGCACTGTAGAGGTTAGAGGTCAGAGGTTAGAGGTAATAGATCAGAGAAGAACGGTCACGCGAATCTGATCAATACTAGTCAATCAATTCTCTCCTCTCCCCTAGCACATATCTTGTCTCTCTCTTTCTAGAACCTTCCTATCTGCCTCTGAGTCTATAGTAGAACAAGTAGCAACGTCTACCTCTGAGTCTGCTATAGGACAAGCAGCCTCTGCTTCCACACACTTCTACAGGTTATCAGCCTAGAGAAGCTTTAACAGATATAGGCTTTTACAAGAAGAAGAAGAAGAAGAAGAAGAAGAAGAAGAAGAAGAAGAAAGAAGAGAAAAAATAAAAGGTAGAGAAAGAGATTTAAGGTTTTATTAATTTATATTATAAAAATATATAAACTATAATTATTAGATTAGAGTAATTTTAGGATTCTATTATGTAATATATCCTAGAAAGGCTAAAGCCATAGCTATGTATAGATTAAGGCCTATTAACTTTATTACTAAAATTTATTATAATAATAACTATCTAGTGTAGCTCTATAGCCTTATTCTTAAGGTAGTTTTAGCAAGGGCGCGCGTGCACGAGGTGGTGGGGCACGGTACCTGCCACTTTTAAGAACGTGCGGCTGTCAACGCCCTCTCCCACAGAACCCACGCCTGATCTATAGAACCCTTATACCACGGCACTCGGTTTGATCTTGAGAATCTCCTCGTGTATCACAATGGATCACCTACCCCAGGAGGTCATCAACCGAATGGCCACATATCTTGATCGATATTCACGACAGCAACAAGAAGCGATCCCTTTCAACGAAAAAAAAAGTGGCAAATTGTCGGCATTACCATCGTACGCGACAATTTCTAATCGATGGAAAGAAGCTGTCGAGTTTATTACATTCCACCGTCTGCATGTTAGGAGTGAGGATCTCAGTCGATTACAGACAATTGTAACCCACAATCGTTGCAAATACGTAAGGAAACTGAGTTATCAGATACTGCTCCCAGAATACTCGCAAGAACAGGGCAGATGTATGGAGACCAATGAAGAACAGGAGGCCAACAACCATGTCTTCACCCAGAGCATTGCAGATTTGTTCTCCATCCTGAAACAATGGGAGGAAGCAGGGCTTCTTTCCAACTTGCGGCTCTCCATACTGAATCCGGAGTCGCCGAGTGATTGTATGGAGTTCGAAAGACGGATGCGCAGTAACTATCTCACCCTCTCCGGGGTTGATAGAATACCCATGCTTTCGAGTATCAGCTATCTCCAACTTAACGGCCATTACACGCGAATGACGTTGCCTACTGTTGCGCTTCAGCTTGCTGCGTTCTTGCCCAACCTGAAGCACATTCACGGGAGCTTTGGGGAAGTATGCGAGCAAATGGCTGCGTTTAAGCAAAGATCAACATTTGCTAAGTTGCTTGACCAAACGAAGTTCTTACATGACTTGGTGGCTGAGTTTGAGTTTTACCAAGATTCTCCAATGGATCACCGAACAGCAACCTCATCGATTCTACCGGTGGGCGTTCTCTATGATCCACTCAGCGCTTCTTTGCGTGTGTTTTCGCAAAATCTGACATCCTTCGTTTTGAGTAGCTACGTGGACCATACCCTATTCTGGCCATCAAGCCACGAGACACATTCCACACCGTTCTGGCCTTCGCTCAAGAAAATGAAAATCGCGTTCAACCCTGTGACCCCGACTGGGGATTGGTACTTTGTCGGCACGCCCACAGACGATGACGACGAGCAGTTCCTCAAGCATGGTAATCCAAAAACTATGGATCCGCTCCTCATTGCCTTCGCAAAAGCGACTCAGCAAATGCCCGTCCTCGAAACCTTCATGCTCGAGTGCGATATGGGCTACGACGTTGGCTTTTGGGAATTATCTTACTACGCGCCTGGTGTGAAAGCGGACTGGAGCACAGACTGGGGTGATGAGGATACAACGGCAGTTCGGCGATTGTATTATACAGTTGGGGAGATATGGAGGCCTGATTGGTTCGTTGCAAGAACATTGCGGAGCATTGGGCAGGAGAGGCATGGGTCTGAAGTGATTGAAAGATTTCTGGGGCATAGGAGTTGGAATTCTCATCCGGCTTGGAGTTATTTATAAGACTAGTGAACTCGTGTATCATGGTTAGTAGCTGTTATGAAGCTAAAAGGGGAAGACGCGGCGATTGGTTTAAGAAGCGTTCGCGATCAGCCAATCCACCTATACGAAGAAACTTATCTTTAGTAAGAAATTCCCTAGCCCCTACGCTAGATTCCTATAAAACAGGCCTTTCTATCCTAAAGCTATCGCTATTAGCTAAGATTATTAGGATAGTAGGCTACCATTAGGTTTCTACCTTAGGATCTTAAAAAATCGCGATATGTTCTCTAATACTAATCTATGTGGAAAATTTAATAGCTTGTTGTATAATCCTATGTTATAAACAATTGCGATATATCCTTAACAGAGTATAGACAGATATAATAAGCTTAAAGGTTAAAAGACTGTTATCTATCTAAGTTATAGACAGATGTTATAAGCAACAAGCAGAAGGATCTCCTCCATAGCGTACTATAAGTCGTTTAGGAACTTACTTAGGTTCACGTTAGATAAGATAATCCCCGCGGGGCTAGAATCGCGTGACTTAGCACCCTACTAAGGCCTAACATCCTACTAAGAAAGCGATAGTAGAGAATTAGAGAATAGTATGCTATTATAAACCTTTTATAAATAGATTGTTTCAAGAGATAGATAGAATAATAGGACAAAGAAGTAATAGTTACAAAGAATAGATATATCTTATTATTATACTTATTATAGTTAACTTTTATAAGTTCTTCTCTTACTTAGATTAATACTTAGTTTTTTTATAAAGCTATAAAACTAGTTATCTCTATGTATTAGTTACGCTTATATAACCTTTTTTATAGAATTGCTAGATAATTGTATAGACTACTACTTTCAGCTACCTCGCCCTAACCTAGACTAAGAATAGAGAAGTTGTCAGATGTGAGCGGCGGAAGCCGCAGATTCCGGGTGTGAGGGCTCACACCCGGATTATGTGTACAGCCAATCAGAGCTCTCCGCTAAGGCTACCCTAGCCCAAGCTGTAACAGGAGCCGTCTTACCCCACGTGACTAAGCAATATATCTCACTCAGGAGACGCGGCACGCGTCTCCAACGCAACGAAGAACAACACCAGATCATCAGAATAGAACAGAAGTTCAGATCAGAGCAGAATTAATCAATCACATTCACATTATCACAGATATTTATTACATTCTACTATCCTTGATAACCTATCACAATCTGACAGAAGTATAGTCGAACCTTATGTAACATAGAGTAAGAGTAAGTGTTAGGGTAGAGAGTAATTAGATATTAGTTGCTAGGCTCTAATACACTATAGTATGTTTAAAGAGACTAACTATAACTCGCGTATATGTAAGAAAGATATTCTAGATAGTAACTAATCTACTATCTTAATATCTATCAAAATTATCTATATATAGTAGAGCTACACGTATATAGAGTTATGCAAGTTTAGTGGGGTGCGGCGCTCGCCTGTAGAACACGTTAACGTTAAACGTCATAGTAATAGTTCCATCCGAAACCTTGCAATGTTTCTGCCCATGCCTAGTTCACAGCCTTTAGCGTACACATCAATGGTTTTTTCTCCCATATAACATAACAATCTTGGTTTCTCCAGCCCTTGCTTTCTTCGCAGAGTTCAATGTCAAATGTGTGTAGAACTCGCGCCATGATAAGGCGCATCTCGTGGTAAGCCATGCTACATGAAATCAGTCATCTCTTAGGAATTACCGCAACGCTATGGACTTACTTCTTGCCTAGACAGTCCCTAGGACCAACGTGAAAAGGCTGCAGGGCATGTCGCTTGTCGCTTTCAAACCTGGGGTCACCAAGCCAACGCTCAGGAACGAAAGAGTGCGGATCTTTGAAGTTGCCGGCAGATCTGTACATGGCCAAATGCGGTGCACTGACAATCCACTAGGACGGGGATTAGTTATAGTATGAATAGTGTTTAGGGATACTTACTCCTGGAGGAACGTAGTGCCCGCAGATAGTTGAACCTTGCGGCGGCGACACTCGAGGCCTCCCAGTTGCCACTGGTGGATAGAGACGAAGAGCTTCCTTCAGGCACGCATTCAAGTATGGAAGTGCAGCGCATTTCTCGATGGCCATGTCCTCCGGTGATGTAAATGCTCCTCGTATTTCTGTCGTCAATTCTTTCATAGCACGTGGATGGTCCAATAATAGCGACGTCAGGCCAGACACCAGCGTAGCAGTAGTTTCAGTTCCTGCAATCATGAAAAGCGCTGCGTTATTATCCATTTCTGAACGCGTTAGACCCTTGTCTTCTGACTTGTTTAAAACAAGGTCCCAGATATCTACGCCCTCGTGCTCACGGCCCTTCTCAAGCCTCTTTGTCACTCGCTCTTTCGAAAAGTTGTTGTGTTCAGCCTTTTTCTTCTCCGTAACCGATCGCGGAATCAGTGCTTTGAAAATTCGCTCGACAAGCGGGTAGTGAACTATTGTGCCAAGACGTGTGCTTATCTTTACCCCAGCGAAGATGGCGGTGACCCATGGGTCGTATTTGGCTCTTGACAGCATGTGGAGAGACTCTCCAAACGTCAAATCTCCCATAACGTCGAAAGTGGTGAAGTTGTACATTTTCACCATGTCAAACTTGTGATTCGGATCTTCTTCTATGCCTTCGCGTAGCTTCTCTGCGAGAGAATTGACATACTTCATGAACAGCGGCTCTTGCTGTTTGAGTGCGCGATCGGAGAATGCAGGACTGAAGAGTCGCCGCATGCGGGTATGGTCGACGTCTTCCGCGATGATAAGTGAGGTAGCGCCATTTCTCGGTTGCACATGGCGATTCCAGGGCTTATGGGGCATACCTCCCGCTTTTACCTTGCTACCATGTCCATATATATCTTTCCATGCGTTAGGGTCGGTGAAGCTGAGCTCGTCTGGAGCGATGCGGACCACACTGCCATATTGTTCGTGGAGAAGAGTAACACGTTTGTGCTCCTCACCTTTCCAAGTAGCAATCAGTGTGGGTATGTGGCTTACGGCATCGAATTTGGGGCCCGGGAATTTGCTCAAGGGATGGAAGAACAATCGATAGACTACTCTAACAAGGAATTGTCCGATTATCTGTCAATGGATTAGTACCTAGGGCTATTCCATGTGTTGTTCTAAGACTCACGATTGCGAAAATGGAGGTGATGACGTCCTTTCCAGAAGCATTGTGAAGAAGCCTGAGTGACAGAATGGAGATACTGGCTGGATTGGAAGACATAGTGGTCTCGACGTTCAGAGAATGTTGTAGAGGTGGATGGGCAAGACCTGATGAGAGTCTAGGTCAGTGTTTATATCCTATGCATGAACCAGATCCGAAATCGTCGTGTCTGGGGAAGGAGTGACTCCGATAGCAAAACTCAAGGGTTCAAGGTCAGTTTTGCTTTTATAGGGTCGGCACTAACTTAACCTTGCCTCCTTAGCAACATTCCTGCTATCGGCCGGTTGCCTATCGTCCAATCAACCAGGCGGGGCCTGAACCAATGTTTGAAAAGACGATAGAGCTCAGAAAGTTATAATCTCCACAACTAGGTTGCAAAGACCTGGTCAGTTCATCGCAAAGAGTGGGCCTAGGAATGTTCGTAAGCATTGCAATACACTGTCGCACGGTTTCAGTTGCTGTGCTATTTTCCAAACTTTCATTGCAACCTACTGTGTATGAAACGGTTTTGTGTCGCCATCCAATCCCACTCTCACTCGTGAGTCAGCTTTGAGCGCATCCGCGAATTCAATTAGGGCACAGAAGAAGGTCCTAACATTGTGCGAATCGGTCGTGCGCAGTTAGCGTGTCATAGACAATCTCATTCGCCTCGAGGTGGCGTATCCCCACAGCGGACAGTCGGACGGTCGAATCCCATATACTAGTGACGTCACGCGAGATTGCACCGCATGTTTATCTCCGCACTACCATCTGTACAACCACAACGGAGCGACAGAGCGGAGGGTCGGACGGCTCTCGGTGGACTGAATTGTTTCAGTGGGGGGGACGCGTTTGTCAGGCTATTTCAGTCCACGGAGAGGACGGCCACCGTCTACTTCCCTCTCCTGACTCTCATTTCCCGTTCTAGACCCCTACATAAATGACTAGATCAGTCTCCGAACCTACTACATGCTACTAGTGTGACGCACTAAAAGCTCGAAGCTCAGCCAAGGATTGCCGCTACGCGAACCGGCATCAACGATCGCGGCACGCATCCAACAAGGCGCTCCGCCGCTCCGCTATATTTGCTACCCAAGCCATCTGATTGCTTGAAGCAATGGTGAGGATGATGCCATTGTGGTTGAGGGGACGCAAGATAGCGTCGACTAGAAAGTTATCAACAGCAATAGCTCCACCTGCTCGCTCATTCTCAAATCCCGCTTAATACATATACCATTTAACAGGAGTCCTTTTGTTTGTTGATACACTGTTTTTAATATCTCACCAAGCACGCAACTTTTCTTTCAGATCAGAGACATGGCTGAGGGGATGCGTGACGGAGGCGTGGACGTCGAGTCAAGGAGGCAGGGCATCCCGCACTTCAAGCTCATTCTTAAGCAGGGTACCGTCACAGATGAGATAGTGAACTACAACTATGATGGTTCAGGCACAGAGGAGGATCCTTATGTGGTGGAATGGATTGAGAATGATCCCAGAAATCCTATGATATGGAGTAAGACGAAGAAGTGGTTAGGGTGTATTTGTATGGCATTTGCGACGTTGACGGTGGCGTTCTGTTCATCGGCGTACAGTGGAGGTAAGTTTGGACGAGGCATAGTGGATGGGAGACGGGTTGAAGCTAATTGGGAGTAGGTGTCGAGCAGATCCTCCGAGAGTTCGGTGCATCACAAGAAATCGTCACGCTCGGCGTCTCTCTCTTCGTCTTGGGTTTCGCTCTCGGTCCATTGCTATGGGCACCCTTTAGTGAACTGTACGGTCGCCAAGTTGTCTTCTTCGGAACGTTCCTCGTCTTCGTTGCTTTCAACGCCGGTGCTGCTGGCTCACAGAATATATGGACTCTCCTTATTCTTCGATTCTTTGGCGGTGCGTTCGGATCCTCGCCGCTCACCAACGCAGGTGGTGTCGTCGCCGACTTGTTTGCCGCGGAAGAGCGTGGTCTTGCGATGAGCATCTTCTCGGTTGCACCATTCATGGGACCCGTGCTTGGACCGATTGTTGGAGGTTTCCTTGGAATGACTGAAGGTTGGCGATGGGTCGAGGGCCTCATGGCCATCTTCTCTGGGGCTGTGTTCTTGGTTGCGATACTCTGTGTACCGGAGACGTACCCCCCAGTCTTGCTCCGAAAGCGTGCGCAAACACTTTCGAAGATGACAGGAAAGGTTTATATGTCAAGAGGCGATATCGAGCAAGGAAAGGCGTCGCTTAGAGAAGCATTTTTAACAAGCCTGAAGCGTCCCTGGATCCTACTCTTCCGAGAACCTATCGTCTTTCTCCTTTCTCTCTACATGGCGATTATCTACGGTACGCTATACATGTTATTCGGCGCCTACCCAATCGTCTACCGCATTAATCGAGGCTGGAATGAGGGTATCAGTGGGCTTCCTTTTATAGGCGTAGCCATTGGTATGGTCGGAGCTGTCACCTATACTATCGTCTACGACAACAATCGCTACCTTAAATGTGTTAAGAGATCCTCCACTGGTCTTGCAGCACCCGAAGACCGCCTTCCCACTGCCATTGTTGGAAGTATCGTCCTGCCTATTGGACTCTTCTGGTTCGCCTGGACTAACTCTCCATCGCTCCCATGGGCTGCTTCAGTCGCGGCAGGTATCCCCTTCGGCTTCGGTATGGTGCTCATCTTCCTTTCTGTCATGAATTACCTTATCGATGCATACACTATCTTCGCTGCGTCTGTACTGGCGGCTAGCGGCATTATTCGTTCCGTCTTCGGTGCCGCATTTCCATTGGTAAGCTCACACTTTCGTAGCCCATCTTACAACATACTGACTATTAATAGTTCACCTCCCAAATGTACTCCAGCCTCGGCATCCACTGGGCATCCTCCGTCCCCGCCTTCCTCGCAATCGCCTGTCTTCCCTTCCCTTTCCTCTTTTACAGATACGGCGCCTCGATCCGCAAAAAGTGCAAATATGCTGCACAATCGGAAGCCTTTATGGAAAAACTTCGCAGCTAAGAATGGAATAGAATCTCAGCAATAAGCTTATTTTAGCACGAGTTAGACCCTAATTCGTGTCTTATATAGGATAGGCTAGTTTTAATGTTAGCTAGCAGTTTGATAATAAGCTTATTAGAGAGGGATTATAATATAAGTCCTAGTGATTTTGTCCAAAACTAACCATTCCGTTGTTCCTCCATAAACACGCCAACCCCCCATTGATAAACTACACAATTCTTCAAGACGGGGGAGCTACATTTCCAGTACATTTCTGATAGTTATCAAAATCCGTCAAGCATATCTGAGTAGCTCCAATCTGGTTGCCCTGATCATCTGTTCCCCCGTGTGGAGCAGTTGCGACGAGTTTAGGATTGGCGTTGATACAAACTATTGGAAAATTAGTATCTAGGTTTAATCTTTTAGCTATCGTACATACAGAACAGCTTTCTCTGGTTGAGAAAGTCAATGAGTTGGGACTTCTGAATTGGTCCAACGCCACTGGAGAAGCCACGGCGCTCAGCATCCTTGCCTAGCACTAGAAAAGCGTTCCCAGAGGAGCTAATGCGCCACCAGTCGAAGTTTCCTGGATTATCCCGACCCCTCAGAAAGTCTACAAACTTATCCTGGTCTCTGTTGATGTCGACGTCGTCACCAAAGTTGGTATTCAAGTTGTTTATTATGCCATCGACGTCGCTTTGGCAGTTAGCTGTGTTGGGTGATCCACCTCCGGCCGTAACCGTAGGCTGCGAAGCGGCTGTTGTAGTGGTGCTAGTGCTGGTGCTAGTGCTAGAGCTCGAGTCCTCATTGATGATCTTTTGCAAGGCTGGGGCTAACTGGTTAAGATCGAAGAAATCAGGTGGGAGCAGAACCTGTTGTAAGGAGTCGCCAGTGGGAACCGCAAGCGCACTCTCAATCTCAATGCTATAGCTGACATTTTGGAAACTAGCACTCCCTTCAGTCACTTTAGTAGAGCCATCGATGCACTGGGAGATGATTTTATTCTTTGTTAAATTGTTAGCATCAGGTCTGGGTAATTACTTCCTTGGCTGACACACCATTATTCCTGAGCAAGGTCCAAGTTGCGCTCCCCCACCCTCTGGCCCAACAGTTATGTTCTTGCTGAACGTGACGGAGATATCTTTCTTGTCATCGATCACTATCGTATCGAGCACACATGTTCCAGCCTGACAAAATCCATTCTGACTAAAGTCGCAAACAATACCTTTTAGAGAGGGTAGCAACTGTTGCCGGAAATTGGCGGACTGGAACCTGGCATCAGAGATGACACTGCTGCGAGACGTTTTGCCGCACGTGATGTCTTGCGCGGTGGCCAAAAGTGCTCCATTGATAAGAAGCAAGAGACCTAGGAAGGTGATTTGAAACATAGTTCAATATTGAGAGCAAAGAATCGGGGTGAGTTCGTGTGAAAGAAGTGCGAAGCAAGAAATGAGCCCAGAACGTTAGAATTGAGGTTTGTTGACTTACAATGCGGAAGGTATCGTTTCTTTTAAATATGTGTTTTCTGTGTTATCAGCCCCCTTGTTGCCAATGTTCTATTCTTGATTCAATATTGGTGGCTCCCTGATCATTTTCATATCTCAATAAGATGCGTGTCTTACAGATTTTTGGTTTCATATACCTTCTTGCCATTGGAGTTCACTCTCGTGCACCCGAAGTTAGTTACGAAAGAGAAACATAATTCACAGAACTTGAGAGCTTACTTGTTAAGCGATTAAGTAGCCCCACCACCTCGTGCACGCAACCACCTCATGCACGCGCGGCCTCACTAAAATAACCTCACAACTGAGGCTATAGAGCCACACCACATAATCATTGTTGCGATATTTTTTAGGGTTAAGGTTAATAGGCTTTAATAGATAGATCTAGCTATAGAAATCGAGTTGGAGTCCTAATTGCGCGGCCGCGCCGTGAGGTTGGAGGTGGTGAGCCTGCAACACCTCCCTGGGGCTCCTCACTACCTTGAGGCCTCACAATAGGCTTCCTTTTTCGAACAGCCTTTACAGGAGCCTTAAGGTTCTTCCTATTACTCTTTTTAGAAGTTTTAATAGATTTTTGAAGTCGTTGTGTGGCCTTACGAGCTGCGATCCTCACAGCCTTTTCAACAGCCTTCTTCTCCTTCTCCTTCTGCCTTATCAGGCTCGCTGCAAGCCTCGCCTGGCGCCTCTGCTCCTTCTCTTTCGCCTTCGCCTGCCTTGCCTCATCACGCTCTCTCATTGTTTCAGCTCTTTGGAGTTGTAGCTGCTCCTCCGCCTCCTCCTGGAGTCGTAGGCGATCGCGTGCGTCTCTCACCTTCCTCGGAGACCAGAATACAGCACCACCATGATACTCTTCTGCCTCCTGTAGAGGCAGAGGCTTACCTCGTTTCCTGCGCGTTCTCTCATTAACTAGAGCAGCGCGTAGGCCCTTATTCTCATGCTCAGCAAGCGTTGCCCTTATAGAAAGACGATGAATAGTCTGATTGAGCTTTGAGATCTTTCTCTGGTCTCTATCATTGACTGCGCAATCAACTAGCTGTTTAATCTTCCTCCAATCAGATGCGCTAAGTGCTGAAGAGTCGCTATCGCTCGAGGAAGAAGGTATTGTGAAGCGTTGAAGGATTCTCTCTGGGTTAAAAGGTGAGAGGCCTGTAGCCTCAAAGGCGCTGAGGATTGTTTTCTCCTTAAAGGAGGCCTGCCAGGCTTGGTGGAAGAGGGGGAGGAAGTCCCTCTTACTCATTGAAGTAAGGCCTTGGCTCCTATCCATAAAGGCAGAAACCTCATATGAGTACGCTGTTGATAGAGGCTTAAACATGCAGACGTCAAGAGGCTGCAGCGTGTGGGTTGAGTGAGGAGGATATACTGCGAGGAGGATCTTGTTCTGATCGCAATACTCAATAAAATCCATAGTGAGGTGAGATCCATGGCCGTCAAGGATAAGTAATCGATAGGAGGATCGAGCCTTCGCCCTTGTACTGCGATCGAACACCTGTTGCAGCCACGCAAGGCCTATCTCATTGTTCGTCCATCCTGAGGGCGATGAGGATATTCGAGTTTGGTGAGTATCTGTATCGAGGGCCTGCAGCCAGGTGTCCTGTATCGATCCTGAGGCTGATTGATATATGAGGGCAGGTTCAAGGTGAGATCCATCAGCGCAGATACAGGCCAACAGCGTTACCCATTCCCGTGAGCCATCCTGTATCGTACTCCTCCTCCTTATACCCTCATATGAGGCCTTACTGAAGATCCTCCTTGAACGACTTACGATACCAAGCATGAAGCCCTTCTCATCCATATTGTAGATATGACGCGCCTCAACGCGATATTGATCGATTTTGTCGCGTAGGAGGCTGAAGTAGAGGTTGTACTTGCTTCTTGAATCTGCTTTGTGGCGACAGTTATCGAGGCCTATCGCCCACCTTGAGGTGAGCTGATCAGGATAGCGCTGAACAAAGCGACTAGCCCAGTTTGATCCAACCTCTCTTTTTGCTATCTGCGACGCAAAATTGCGTATCATTGGCTGAGTAGGAGGCAGGCCTCTCTCTGTAAGTTGATTAATATAGGCTATTAGAGCCTGCTCTTGGTGTGGGTGGAGGAGCTGTTGGTTTTGGTAACCTGTATCGCGCGAGGCGCAGCGACCTTGGTGTCTTCGGGCGAGCGTAGTTCGAACAACACCATATTTTTTTGCAATATCAGTATATGTAAAAGATTCCCCATGACCTAGGGTATCAATGGCTGCAAGCGCAGCCTCAATGTTAGCCATGGTGGTGGGAATACGACGCGTTGAAGTTGTGGTGGTTGCAAGGCCACGCGTGCACGAGGTGGTTGCGTGCACGAGGTGGTGGGGCTACTTACCTGATGGGTCCGAGTTGGGCGCGGCTCACAAACGACCGACAGACCACAAGCTTGTAACCCGAGCCTCAGAACGTCCTAGGAGTCGAATTGTAGGCTTGAATACTGAGGATTCTGTACCAATGTCTTCTTAAGATAGTAACGTATTAGATCAGTAAGCTGGCCAGATTAGTAAGCTGGCCACCCCACCAAACCTGATGCGACTCTCTGCACAACAACCACAATGCCGCGACAACAACGTCCTATACAGACTTCTCGTGAAGGTAGAATAAGCCTTACTATTGTATTCTATTATAGCAATCTAAAGCAATCTCTCCGCGCGCTCGCAACAGCGTATAACATCCCTAGATTAACTTTATAGACGCGCCTCTATAGTATCTAGCCTTAATTAGAGATAGCCTTTATTAATTAAAAGCTATCGCCTATTAAAGAGTAGTCTCTTATGCAGTAGATTCTAAAGCTAGATTAATAAGAATTTCTACTCTATATTATTAATATATAATAGATAGTAGACGCTTTACTTACTACGCGTGGCTAGAATCTACCTCTATAACTTATAAGTAAGAAATAGGTATTATACTTTATCTAAAGTAAGTTAGAGCTCTAGATAAAGTAAAGTAAGCGCTTTAGTAGCTAGCGCGCTAGCTATAAGAATTCTACTATAATTATAGTATAGTTTAGGCTAGTAGAGAAAACACGCTAGGCGTATAGCGTTCTAAATTAAGATATCTATAACTTTAATAAGGCTAAATCTATAATAGGCGTTACTAGTATATTAAAGGTAGTTACTAGCTCTAATAAAATTAGTTAAGTAGTTATTATATAGCTAAGTAACTAAGAGTAAGTAATAGTAATTAAGTACGTTAACGCGTCTAGCTAAGCTCTACTACTATTTATAATTCTTACTAGTAAAGTATACTAAAGTAGCTAGTACTATAACCTCTTACTAAACTAAATTATTAGTATTTTAAATAATAGCTAAATAACTAATACGCTTAGCTTTAAGTAAGTAAAGTATTTTAACTAGTATATAGCGTCTTATATAGCTAAAGTTTATTATATTTTTATTATTAATAGCTATAGTAGCTACGCTATACTAGAATTTAATTAGTACTACATAGAGAATAAGATTATTACTCTTTATATACTAATATATACCTCTTACCTTCTCTAGCTACTTAATATTAGCTACTACGCGCCTTTTAAGCGCGCGTATAGGTATAAAGTTAAAAAGCTAGCTTACTAAAGTATCTACTATATTAATAAAATAGACTTTCTTATAGCCTATATATAAATCTAGCTAATAGTATTTATATAGTAGAATATTTAAGTAGGCTTTTAAGTAATAAGCTTTATCTCTTTTTATTTAAATTATATCTTATTATTACTTATAGTTATTAGAATACTATCTTTACTATAGATAACTATAAAGAATAATATTATAGTATAAGTAGTAGTGTAAGTAGAGATACTATATATAGTAGCGTAGCTTTAGTAGTAAGTACGCTATCTCTAAGAGTAACTATACTAGTAGTTAAAAAGCTTAATAAGCGTTGCTATACGCTAGCTTACTAAAAGCGCTTAGCTTATAATATAATTAGTAATAATACTTATAGAGAAGAATAAGAAGCTATATATAGCTAACTAGCGCTAATAGTAAAAGTAAAGATAGTAGAGTTACTATCTTACTTCTAGTAGAGTACTTTAAGTATAGTAGGCTTAGCAGCTTACTATAAAAGTAGAAATAGTAGTTATAGAGGTTAAGTAAGGTAAGGGGAGTTAGTAACGTTAGCGCGCGCTACTAACGTGCATAACGTGCTATATTTAAGAATATACTTAGACTTTATATAAAGCTAGATAATAAATTATATCTCTTAATTATATCTAATTTTATTACGTAGTAGTAGAGCTATTGCGCAGAGAGTCGCATTAGGTTTAGTGGGGTAGCCAGCTTACTAATCTAGCCAGCTTACTAATCTAATACGTTATTAGTACGTGGATTTCGCTCACAGCTCTCGAAGACATAACTGATGCCAGAAATCTCCCTTTAGTCATCGATGACGCTTTACGGCTGGCCCGCCAATTGGGTATAGCTATGCTTAGGCTGGCTGCCACTAATCCCCGCTATGAGAGAGGGTTCGGCGACTACGGTGGCGTATTGTATGATCGAGTGATGCGTAAGTAATGTACTATTCGTAATGAGAGTTAACGAGGACACTAATTGGTAGCACAGAGGTTGTTCGTCGCGTTGTCAATCTATTTGATGATGCTACCCCGGCTGATATGGGGGGCTCAGCATTGACACCTAATGATCACTTTCCAATAAGCTTCACTATTAACAGGGTAAGCGTCAAACCTCCCGCACATTTCCATCCAAAATATTGACCTTGATCTCGGCAGTACCCTGACGCTCCTCGTGGAGATCCAGAGGCGAATAACATCGCCTTTGTCGAAGGCCATACCGTCAACTTCCGCGACATTTTCTTTAGCAATAGATTCCGAACCCAGCTTCCTATCGCTGCCACAGATGAGGAGCGAGCTCATCCGGTTCTTAGCCTTTCCCCTTGTCGTAACAACCACTTTCACTGACGCTAGCTTACATCAGGCTTTCCTCGATCGCATTGCTACATACACTAGAGGTGTTGTCCTTTTTCATGAGGTAAATTCCCAAACCCTTACATGCAAAAAAACATAAAGTTAATAGATTTCTTCTCAGCTTATACACTTGGTCTCTGAAGGGCAAATGCAATCTGTTTTCGACGACGCAGTTAGCGCAGGGGCAGAGGTCATCGATCCTCCAGCAGATCGTTTCGGCAATGTCCGGCCTTGGTGGAACCCTTTCCGGCAACATGTTGTGGACATGCCCATATCCGGCCTCTTGTCCAGAGATGCAAATCAGAGGGCAGATGACGAGGCTCTTCTATTTGGAATTGACCGCAATGGGCGTTCATACAGCACCGAATTTATCGGCCGTATGGCAATGATGCATTTCGGACGGTACTCAAATACCTTAAATGCTGAAACGTATGCTCAGGTTGCGCTAGGTATAGGTTTTCCCGTATCATACCCATTCTCTCTTGCTGACAATTACCGAAGCGGCCTTGCTTAACATACCCGGCGATATCTTTACGGATGTTGTGGCAGACGCCATAGGACCTCCACCACTACCACCCAGTGCTAATCACACTCAAATCAGCGTCTGGAGTGTGAATGTAGCAGAAGACCATACCGCGATGACGCAAGCGCTGAGACAGGGCAACGCATTTAAGCCGTTGTTGGCGTACTTTCTTGGTCAGGAGGCTTGCGTTCCGGATTTTTTCACCAAAAAACAAGAGCTGTAGATTAGAGCGATTGGAGTTAACGATATGAAGTAGGTTATAGATAGTTCATCGACAGATGCTTATGATTCATCTTATATAGTCGTATTTCATACCTGCATAGATGCCAGTATGCTACCTCCTGTGGGCAGTTTAGTGAACGTCGGACTTGGCGTAATCGACACATCCCCATATATAGCTTGTAAATCAGGCCTCTAGGTGCAACAGTACGACTTTAAGGATAGATTTAAACAATCTGCACTAACTAAGAGATTCATCTCGTAGAACTTACTCATCATAACCTTAAAGTTATCTACTATTACCGCATAATTGCGTTCCATATCGGCTTGCACCCAAGATAGACAGTTTAAGATCTCGTTGGATGCGCGCGTCAATAGATGTCTTGTAGCTGATACATTGACTGTACATGTTATCAATGACCACGGCACGGTCTGGAACGGACAAATGACTTACTTTCTCAATAAGGAGCGGGATTGGCAATGTCGATACAGTACAAAATACCGACAGCAGTAGAAAACCATAGTTGTAAGTCGGGCATTCCACGTCGGCGCCATTCTTGTCAATTGATGGGTTGTACCACGTGCGGATTAGCCATTTAAAGGCGATTTGGCGATACATTCGCCCAGGCTGATAGTGACGTTTAACCAAGGCTCTATATAAGGTTGCCCATCAGGTCGCCATACTAATACTATAGACAGCTGTTAGGTAGACTTATAGTGGTATAGCTATATATACCCTATTATACAGAAGCTAAACTAGCGTAGCTAGTGCCTGCCGGCTACTAAGTTACGGGTGTATCTGTCGCAAATCCGCACTACTTAGTTGCATCTGGGAATAACAAAGCACTTCCATACATAGTCTAATAATTTCATATTTATATGATATTAGGTATAAGGGGAACGCGCGGGTAGGCTTGAGCGGGTTCAGGTGTTGTGAAATGTTTTTATGTATGTAGTTGTGGATGGCCACCAATCCTCAGGGGCATTTGGGGCAGTGGTGGGCGGTAGATCAACTTGACGGATCCCTCGCCTTCGCGGCGGCCGCAGTCGCAGTAAGGAGGGTTGTGAGTCTCATGTTGACATCAAACAAATCGAGGAATTTATGGAGAACATTACAGAAAGAAATGGGTTTTGACATATGAGGTCTGCGAACAAAGCTATTGTGACACATGAGTAGCTATTGAAGACGTATAATACTTCAATTACTCAATACCGCTACTGGAGCTGGCGAACGCACATACAAAGGCTGCATCAGATAATTCGATTCTGGCGTCATGCTACTCAGTTTTCACTCCTAGTCTTCCTCGCCATCCCTGTCAGCTTCGAATTCCTCGGCCTCATCTGGCATCCGTTCCTGGAGCATGACCTTAACAGCGTCAAGAGAACCCCGTTTCTGTTAGCGGGCTTGGTCGGGTCATTTATGGCTACGGTAGAATGTCTTGATAATAGAGAATATACCCTTATTATTATATTAGCCGGCATTAACACCTATCTAAATGTTTTAGACCCCTCGCGTTCTTAAGGGCACATATTCCAGCTTCTAAAAACTTAAACTTAAGTACCTAGTAGATGTTCTTTATAACCTAAATTGTAGGGCTAGAGCGCCACTTAGCACTAGAGATAGAAGCCTAGATGTAGAGATCGTTTATAAGTTGTTCTTATGCAGGATTGTACTTAATAAGACTAAGTTAGTTGGGCTAGTAGACTAGTCCGAGCTCCAATTCGAGCAAGATAATGCTAGGGACGTCCCGTTGCCTAGGAGTACCTAAGGCCGACCACATGCGCAGGGCCATCGCCCTCGTCAGCATCAATCTCGGTGAGAATCTTGACCTGCCACCTATCGATGGTACAAGCTAGAGATTGCGCATTAGCAGACTTGCACTCGGGGGTGCCAACAGCTTCTTCATAGTTGGTGTTGAAAATGTATGCAAGGTGGCGAAGCAGCGCCTTGACTTCGTCTAGTTTACCTACTGAAACTTTGAGACTCGGGCAAGCATATATCCACAAGAAAGCTATGGCAGTTGAGTAACGCTGCGCTCATGGTCTTGTGGAAGTAGCTGATCTCGTTTAGCAGCAGCATTATTTCGGGCGGGGTTTCGAACGTGTGTTGGACCGAAAAGGGAATTAACTACAAAGTAGTCGTTTGCAAAGTACGCCATCTAGCCTGTTGGCCGAGGCAAGGCGAAGACAATATTCTTGCACAGCTAGTCACAAAATGATGATAAATAGCACACTCTGTAGAAGTGTCCAGGTCTATGTATTTACATCAATGCACACCACTGTCTCCCGAGGCCAACTTTTCAATCTCTGCGATATTGACTCGTGCACGCATCCCGTTAGTCTCAGTTATTCAGGCATACCGTTCCCACGTTATTCTATTGCGTAAAACCTGCTAACAAGTTCCATAGATTCAAGGTGCTCACTAAACGTAGCTGCTACATTAATTCACACTGGACTGCCTAGATATACTAGGCTTTAGAACAACTTACAAGCCCGTGTACGAGTTTAATGCAAGTAGAGACCTTTCAAAGATTCCAACTGCAAAAACTCCCACTACGTACCTTGCTTCAAGTCTTCATTTTCAGCTCAAGGTTATTTAGCTGATGACCTTTAGCCCTTTAGCCCTTTAGCCCTTCTACAGTCTTACAACTATTGTTATAGACAAGTCTTCTTTGTAGGTGATGTTTAGCTACGCGGATGTGGTGCTGTAGTGATTCGAAGATAGAAGTTAGTTCCAGGTTTACAGCAGTGGGGCGAAACGCTAAGCGAACAGATCGCTACACCCGACTATATATACAGTGTCAGCGCCGTACGCATTTCTTTTTTCTCAATATTTAGTTGGAGCAACCTACCGCCAAGAAACTGCTCGACAACAATTTCCTGACCCTTCCTGTTGTTCAGTCATGGCACTCTCTCGCCTTTCCCTTGCAATTTCACGGTTGTTCCAAAGGTTCATCTTACCTAACAAAAGCGAAGGAAGCCAGAACGAAGATTGTACACTCAACCTGTGTAACAAAGAAGACAATATTACCGTTCTCACCAAAGCCTCACATGCTTCACAGCTTACCCCACCTGTCGCACCTCCGACTATCCACTCGGTGGCATGGCGTCAAATCAACTCGGCTTACCAGAATACTCTCAATGAACATGCGAACTACTGGTGGCAGACTTCTGGCCATGCGTTGGCAATCCTACTTGGTAATGCTGGCTATACCAACGCTGCGCAGCTTCGCAGCCTCGACTTTTTTGCGCGATCTATCGCACCAAGATTGGGAGTTGCGAATAGGCCCGGAGTTCAGCGATGGAAAAGCTTTATGACAGATGACTACAGTCCAATCGAACTCAGTTGGGACTGGCACACAGGTCACAAAGCACCTCAAATCCGTTTCTCGATCGAGCCCGTGGGATTGCAGGCTGGAACGGCGCAAGATCCTAAGAACAAATTAATGGCCGCCGAGTTCACGAAGATCATGCTAAAAGATCTTCCTACAACAGACATGCAATTGTTTAACCATCTCGAATCCTATTTTGGTTATGGATTGCAACAAACCTCCCCTTCAGGACATCAATCGAGTATATTCTGGGCATTCGATCTAGGAGAAGAGGAAGTCATTAGCAAAGCATATTTCTTTCCAGAGTATCGGGCCAGCGCTACAAACAAAACCAACCTCTATGTCATTTCCGATGCCATTCAAACAGCTCCGGTCAGTAAGCCTGAAGCGCTCGATGCACTTCAAATGTTTCAAGAATTCGCCGAAGAGCATTTGAGGATTACTTCAAATCCTCTAGAGATGGACATGCTAGCGATTGATCTGGTCGAACCATTACAATCGCGCTTCAAAATTTACTTTCGGACGCGCGAAACTAGCTTCCAATCAGTCCGCAATGCTATGACTCTTGGCGGTAGGATTGCGGATAGCGATATAGAGCTCGGACTTATCAACCTGCGCCTACTATGGAATATGCTTTTCCATCAGCAAGGCATACCAGATACCGTGTCACTTGCTGATATAGAACATCGCACTGCAGGCCTCCTCTTCAATGCTGAGTTTCGGTTTGGCAGTAAGGCCCCGAGCGTCAAGATATACATCCCTGTTCGACATTACGCAAAGAACGACTGGGAGATTATGAAAACAGTCAGTTGCTACATGCACTCAGCTGGAAAAGGTAGCGATGGTGTCATGCGATTGAGCAATAAACAAACTGGACCATCCTATGATGATACTTTGACGACCATATTGTAAGTTGATTCCCTTCTATCTCTTACTGAAATCAAGCCATGGCTAATGGCAATAGTGGGAAGGATATACTCCGTCGCGAGAAAGGTAGACAAACATATGTTGGCTGCTCTGTTCGGCCTGGTGGCCTGTTGCGAGTTGTATCCTACATCAACCCGAGATAAGTGATGGCTTTGGAGCTACGGCGTTTTTGTTACAGCACAGCGATATTTTTTGCGATAGATCAACGAACAATCAACTCTGAACTGTATCTTCTTGCCATGGAACGGGTGTTGTTCTTCTAATCGCTAGGGTGTCTTTCATCTGCCGAAGGAATAATTCAGAAAAGCTACTCAGCCTTTCACAATCTGGGAGTTGATTCGCGTAGCTTAAATTTTTCCCAAGTTCATTAACTCTTGGGCTTTTCTGTTGGTTAGGGACGATGGTTTTGGACTCCTGGACTTTCGACTGGTTATGTAAACATTACCTCAAATAGAAGCACAAATCCAGCCTTAACCGAACTGTTAAACTAGTCGATCTGTTTCAACTTGATGGCTAATGAGAATGCAGTTATGATATTGTTGACTGGCAACATGCGAACGCCCCAGAGTTGGACCCAAATCCGTAGGTGAGAGAAGATGATCAGGCAATTGTAGAAAATAGGCAGATGTCATTCATGATGCATTCCCCGCTATCCAGCTTGACCCACTGTTTCTAGTTGCTTTCTTCCATGCATATAAAGCAGCGGAGCTTCAATCGTAACACATAGGGATAGCTTCGAACCCTATATGATATTCGTTGGGGGACGACATCCACGTCCTCTTGACCGACCCTCGCAGTTACGCCTATACTACTTCGTTCCTCGACAAGTTCATCCTCCAATAGTTCACCGTCCACGTACGCAGGCTACCATCCAGCTTCTTCATTCCTTGCAACACGTTCTACCTTCATCTGTCTGCTGTTCCAAGTTCTCAAGTCAAAACAAGTGCTTGTTCTCAGTGCTCCATATTTTTCTAAAAGTATCAGTTCCTTGCAAAAGCTCGATGTGATCGATGCACGGTCGCTTCGCTGGCGACTTGGAATTCCTTGGGGCACCCTACATTTTCTTCTGACCATCCTTGATGTTCAGCCGCGAGTATGACCTACCTCCGTTCCCAGTGGACGGATCCATGTGAGCTCATTTACTGCCTCCATCGATTAGTCCTTGTCCTTGAGGCTTCTTGAAGATCGCGGTATGTTCCTCATCATACATAGTCTTCAGATCGATATTATTACTTTCGACAATCTTCCGATGCTCTAGGGCGAACCCGGATTCATGGATTCGCCACTGCACTCCAAATCATGTGATAAAGCCTAGTTTTTGTCTTTAGTAAAGCGACCTGACACATTCTGTCTAGCCTGATTACTTAGTAAAGGTAGGGACGCTAAGATAAGCCCTAAATTCTTAGCTGTCAGATGAACTGACTTTCACTAGTCTTGCGCAAATGTCTACTAAGTCGTACTAGTTTGGAAACAAACCCTTTCAGAGTACGTCTTCTAGGTCACCATAATATATCATAATTCTATTTTTATCTTGTCCTATCTTGAATCTTGATATCCATTCACAAGCCTACTCCTCCGTTGTTTACTAGAATAAGTACAAAAACTATGTGATCGTGCCGAATTAGCATTGTTCGACGTTGGGAGCCTTTTACGATCTCTGCTTTCACGAGGAGTTGGAGGTGTAGTCCAGAACCATATTTGAAAGGATCTTCGTCAACAGCTGCCGAAGCTCTACAGTGGTTGTTGAGTCTGCGGAACATTGCCGGAGATTTGAGTACTGTACGGCCGAAATCCCACCGAGGAAGACATTATGAACCCTTGTGAGGCAAACTATTGTGCTTCATGTTGTACATTGAGGTGGAGATAACCAAATCCACTTAAACCGTAGCGGTTATACCCTGCGTATGGCAATAGGTAGCGATCGGGGCAGATGAAGAGGCGTAGCAAACCAACGTTCCCTGAGCGCGGCTCACCGCCATGTCGGGATGATGATCGTAAAATTGATGTTTCGTCGAGAAAATAAGTTGGGCGATTGGTTTGCTTCTTGATTATAGTATTTTGACAGAGAAGGGCGATCATCTGATATCATGATATGACCTAAACTTGTTTGTAGGCGAGACAATTCATGGAAGGTACAGTCCAAGTCCGTATATCTTTCAGCGCTTGTTACTGCCTCACCTCTTCCGTAGAATCAGTAACATCATGTGCCGCTAGAAGACATTACGTGATGGGTTTACGCCCGACGGGAGAGTCGACATTTTAGTTGCATCTTGAGGACCATCTGCTCAACACCTGTATCATTCAGTAGTAGACAGTTATAAAGAATTTCTGTCTATTCTCAGCATCCGAGCTAATTTACTATTCTTCTACTCCCGTGACAGGCGGGCTTATGTGGTAGCATCAATTATGTTACGGCATGCTGTCTCTACATGAGCTTACGAGCAGCGTGTCCTCGGTCATGACCCGCGCCTGCGTGCTCATTTACCTGATAACGGCTTTGTCAAACTGGCCATCGATATTGACTGGCTGACACGATGGAGATCCTGATTGGCACCGGCCGGGGTTGATTTTAGAAGGCTGTTAAATTTCTCGAGACCCTAGTCATTGACGCTGATGTAAGACACCGAAAGTTACGATGAACGGCCATCGGAACGGCGGGTGAGAGGAGAGGAGATGGAGGAGGGAAGAGCACTGTAGAGTTTTGCAAGATGCACGTCTGTAGAAAATATGTGTCGGTATGGCTTTATCGTGCGAGGCCTTTTCTGCGGGCATTGGAAACGGAAGGTAGCCGGCGTTTGAACGGCATTGCTTCAACTTTTGGCGGATCCTGGTCGATGACAGCCTCGTATAGGGACGAATCCCTGCCAAAAGTGGTTAGGGATTGACGTAGCGATCGGCGGAAATAAAGCCGGTGGAGTAATTTTATCTAATAATAGTTTAGAATTTCGGACGCTCCAGAGTAGGTCGCCGCCCCAAAGGGACAACTTCCGCCGATCCACCCGTATCACGAGATGTGAACGTCATGGGCATTATAGCAGACCGAAGCTATCCAACAAGGAATGAAGCTAGGAATATTGCCAGAGCACGTGAGACTGAGCGCAGCGGTATATAATGGGCTGTCCTGGTTGCCGCTGCTCACAACCCATCGTCAAACTTCCTTGCACGAAGCAAGAATCCGATGAGAATGATGTCTAACAAGGCTGTCCTCCTTTCCGCATTAGCGGCCTGCGCATTGGCTGCGCCAGCTACATCGCCCAAACCAAAAAGCCAACTCTCAGGTCCTAGCGATCTCTGGAAAGTGCCTTCCAAATTTGATCCGGAAGATCCGAAACACCTTGCATGGACGCAAGTCAGTTCGGTACACTCCACAATCGATAAGGCAGCCGATGACGGTCGCCTATTCTCGTACTACCCGACTACCTACAACGCTGGCGGCAAGGTCTACCTGCTATTCTCCGGCGCCTCCAAGGATATTGATGGCATGGGTCAAGATGTGCGTATCGCTTACCGCACAAACAACGGGTGGAGCAAGCCAGAAATCGCCTTTCCTCCAGCTCTTTTGCCAAACCAAACAACTGTCGAGACCTCAGAGTACTATTGCAAACGCGGTATTCCCCAAAGAGCCTTGCAAGCATTGTCCGTCGTCTATGTTGGCGGGGGCGAGTCATCGCCGAAGTACTATGCGGTCGCACAGTCCAGTGACAACATTTGCCCGGGCAGCTTCCAATCAGCCGGCCGCATCGCCCGTCTCCTGAACATCCAAGGCGGCGCGCCTGGGACATTCGCAGGTGAACCGTGTTGGATTGAGACTAATGACTACACTGGCGCGCACGAATGGGCCGAGACCGTTTATGGCACCAAGTACAAAATGAATGTATGCAAGGACAAGGATGCCATCAACGCCGCGCTGGCAGAACCACGAGATGTTCCAGCTCAAGCGACGTCCCTCTTCAACTCACCCCTTCTCGCTGCTGATGGCAAGCACAACGTCAGCTATCCTACCCACGCTATCTCGATAGGAGACTCTTCGAGTGAGGCCCGTTACATGCGCTTTTGGGCGGACGTCTCTACCAAGAACTCCACCGGCACTGCCTTTGTTGAGTATTCTACTGATGAAGACGGCAAGGACTGGTTTCCTGCAAAGACCGACGGCTCCAAGATTCAAGAGTCGAATGTATACAGTTCGTGGAAGGCGTGGTTTGGTAGCAGCGACGGTCAAGAACAGCTCCGAGTGTACATTTCCAACAGCGGTATGAATGCCGACGGGTCCCAGAACATCCTTACCGTTGCAACTTCACGCGGCTCGGATCTTGCCTTCCACAACATTGGGGTAGTCCGTGGCGGCGACGCTAGCAAATCGGTTCCCCAGGGTACTCGCGACCCATCCAACACAGACTTCCCCGGATTCTACTGGCCATCGGCCTCTTTCTCCGGTGACGAGCTGCTAGTCGCTTACAGCGAAAACAAGGCTGTGATTCACGTATCTACCATTAAGCTAGGCGATCTTCCATAGAATCTTCAGGATTGCGCTATATCTTATGCTCTTGCATAATGCAGCACTTGATGTGAACCACATGGCAGCATGTGTGCTCCTGATACCTCAAATAGGTTAGCAACACTAATTTTAAATATACCTATCGTTAGTTCTAAAACATATTTATTTACACACATTGCATAGTATTTAGTGCACTGTGTTCGCGGGTCTTTAGATATACATAACTGTCGGTTACGGCTCGTCGTTTGCATGGCGTAGCATGTTACCTACTTAGCACAACTGTAACTTTAGAAACTATTGTAACTTCGTTACAAGGTAGTGCAGTACGTTCTAGGAATCGCAGATTGTAGATAGAACACATATCACTAATGCTAATACTAAATCTCAACCCTGAACATCCAGCTTGTTACTCTATGTTTCTGGTACCACTGTAACAATCTATGCGCTATATTGAATCAGTTAGAGTTAGCCTCATTTGGTACCGTCAGTAATGCTGGTCTGCTGGGCTTTCTTGAGAATTAAGCATCAGGTTAGACAATCCGGGTAATCAGAGTGTCCTCAGCGTATGAAATTCAGTTTCGTAGGGATAAACATTCAAGGAAACCTTAGCTTCCTAGAAAGTAATGCAAGTGAAACCACCCGCCTTTGAACCTGGAAACCAGCTACCGATAGCTATTACTAAGAGTGCGCAATGCAGTAGACTTTCAGCTATCGTGGTAGTATACTGTTTCCAACGTCACTGCTGTAAGGGGCTTCATACACGCTAGTACTAAAGGTCCTTATAGTAATGTAAGACTAGAGGCATATGATAAAGAACAGGCACAATCATCATAATTTTGATTTGTTCTTGGTAATGAATGCACACAACATAACATATTTCCATAATTAGATCACTGTGAACAGTGACCTATGGCAATCAAGCTCTGCAGAACCTTTTGTTTCGATGTGGACTATGGTAAGATCTCGCCAGAAATTGTCACCCAAAGCGAGGGATGTGGCATGATATTCAAAGAGCACATTCTACAACAGCTAGTTGTTAGCTAGTTTTTGCTATATGGAGCAACAACTATAAGATCGAATGCAGTCGTTGCATGTCGGGAGCAAGATATCAGAATGGAGGACCATCTGAGACGCGGTGCTGTCATTACGTGAATTCCTTGCAATCAGTCTGTGGACAATCCAAAGCTTGGACGGCCAAGTGTCTAGACCACTCCACAAGCACATGTAGAGAACTGCAAAAGTGTCAGATCCGGAATCCTGTTACCGGGGCAGGCCAAAGCCTAGTTAGCACTGGGGCTACTCAACGTGACAAGAATTTTTGTCTTGGTTGATCGCTTGGCGACTGGGGTTTCTCCACATTTGGTGCGAATATCCGTCAAAGTCCACCGGTTCTTTTTCAGTCGGTCCTGGGACTTGCGGAGTCAGTGGGGTTGAGGACGATGCATGATGTGCTGAAACTTGCCAAGAGGAAACTAGCTCTAAAGCTGTGCCGCTGTTGTTGTGTGTCGCGTGTCCAGTGGCGGTACATCAGGACTGCAGTATCAGCGGAATCATTCTGCAATTATTTTATTTACCGAGTCCAGAAGAGCTACACAAACTTGAAAAAGAGTACTGCGTTATGTGACTCTGACATTGGCTCATACTAATTCCTTAAAACATGATACACATGTGATGTGTTGGATACATCAGCCCTGGGCTTTAAAATGCACTTGAGATCTCTGCTAAACGAGGATGGCTTGGCCACGGGTTCACAATACCATAAGATCAGAATAACTAAACATATGTCAAGAAGTCGGTATTGTTACCGGCCGCGCTGGTATGTCTGCCAAGCCCTGCTACTTACCTAAGGATCGTGCATCGCAAGGAATGCCGGGGAAAAGACTGTAAGCGTCTTCACGGCCGACGTTACCGATCACAACGACGCATCACAACATATATCCACGCCACATGTTGCCTAGCTGTCCCGCTTTATTATCGTCTTGGAGCGGCTCTTGTGCATCCCACATATCGGAGACAAGTGTAGGATGGCTTGGTGTCTTGGGCATGGAAGTCTTTTTCCATCCCGTGACATCTGAGCGCTTGCTAAATCGAGTTGCAAAAACGAGTACTGAGATCAAAACACTCAAAACTGTGCATAACGTATGCATCTACGCCTCAGAGGCTGTTCATAGGTCGTAGATCTCATGTATTTCACTGCGCGATCGGTATGCATGCAAGAGGATTTATGGTTGGTACGTGTAACAACGGAGATACAAGAAGATTGCCGTTGAAAGAGGTACGCCAATTCCATGTTGAAAGACCCGCTTTACCCCGCACTCGTCACTTGAGAGTGCCGAAACCGTCGATTTTTGCCACAGCGTTGTTACCAAGAAGCCAGGCTGCCAAGCTCATCTCATGCAACCTTCGCGCGCAGTCTCGCCTATCATTTCTTGAAATCTCGAATGCCAACCATCGGCAAGGCTTCACCATGTCAGCCGCCAAGCAAACACTTCCCCGGATTCGCTGGTAGTCTCGAAAACGGCTTAGAAGAGCAGGTCTTGAGGGCAATGTGGAACGATATTCGCCATCTTGTACTTCCCCGCGGGGAAAGGCATTAGTGCAGCTCGTGGTAGTAGCAAAATAGCGGACTTGGCCAGGTTACCTTCGAGACGAGGCCCAAAATCATAAAAGCGCACTCAATCCTCTACTCAAGGGAACCAACGTCAGACTGTCAGCCATAGTCTATACCTACACCTCTCGAAAAAGGCCACTATCATCCAACATATGGGTTGCTTCAATACTCATGCATCGGGGACTTTGGACCCACCTGAGGTCCGCAATTGGCGGATCCACATGATTGCCCTTATCGCGTCCATGTCTGCGCTAGCCAGTAAGTGTAGATGATCATTTTGAATACTCCTTAGGCTCACTAGCCATACAGTGGGGTACGATACAGCCGTTATTGGTGGTACCATGGCTCTCACCTCATTCATTCGAGACTTTGGTCTGGATGGTATTCCCAAAGTGAATCGCGACACTATCCAGGGAAACATTGTCTCCACATTTCAGGCTGGATGCTTCTTTGGTGCACTTATCGCATTTCCCTTCGCTGAACGGATCGGTCGAAAGAAAACCATGATGATAGCTTCCTCAATTTTCCTCCTCGGTGGCACGCTCATGACCGCTGCTCAAGGTAAACTCAATATGATTTATGGTGGCCGTGCTGTAGCTGGCCTGGGTATCGGAGCTTCTTCCATGGTAAGCACCGAGCATAGTGTTGACATTTGTCTAGAGTGAATACTAACTTCACGTAGGTAGTACCTGTATATATTTCCGAGACAGCCCCACCCTCGATTCGTGGCCGGCTCGTTGGTATCTTCGAGATTGCATCCCAAGGTGGTGGTATGCTAGGCTTCTGGATCAACTATGCTGCCGATCGATCCATTGATGTCAATAGTCGGACACAGTGGATCGTCCCACTTGCCATCCAGCTTGTTCCTGGCTTGTTACTCCTTCTTGGCGTTGCATGGTGCCCTGAATCACCTCGATACCTTGCTAAGAATGACAACTTTGAAGGAGCTGAACGCATTCTGTGTAAGATTCGTGGGCTCGACGAATCGCACGCTTATATCCAACACGAGATGAGTGAGATTCGTGCTCAAGTTGAAGAGCGCAGTGCCAACCGCCAGAGCAAGAAAGCACAGTTCATGAAGCTCTTTCAGAAGGGTGTGCGTAATCGCATGGCGATTGGACTTGCTCTCATGTTCTTGCAATCGTTTACCGGAGTAAGTACATGCGGGTACATACATTAAGATTATATGATGCTAACGTACTCAGGTCAACATCATTACCTACTACGCACCCCGAATTTTCGAGACACTTGGCATCTCCGGTACATCGCTCAAGCTCTTCTCTACCGGTTTCTACGGCATTGCAAAGACGCTTGGCATGTTCACCTTTACCTTTTGGGTCGTTGAAAAGGTTGGTCGTCGCAAGGGCCTGATCTGGGGTGCCGCTCTTGGCTGCATTCCGATGTGGTATATTGGTGGCTACGTAATGAAGGCAGATCCTGCTGGAGCTGCGCTAAGGGGAGATGTCACGCGAAATGGCTGGGGCTACCTCGCCATGGTATGCGTATACGTCAACGCTTTCATCATCTGTGCTACATGGCAAGGTATTACCTGGACCTACGCATCCGAGATTTTCCCCTTGGATATTCGTATGCTTTGTGTCTCGCTTACTACAGCTGACACCTGGCTTGGTTCTTTCATCATCGCCCGAAGTACCCCTTATATGATCTCTGATCTGGGTTACGGCGCATATTTCTTCTTCGCCTCTATCCTTGTCGGAATGGGTATCTGGAGCTTCTTCTTTGTACCCGAGACCAAGGGTATCAGTTTGGAAGAAATGGATGCGCTCTTCTTGCGTCCAATACACAAAGCAGTATGGTCGCAACTTCGCGGCAAGCCCATCTTGACCGAGGAAGAAGTTGTTGCGAAAAGCAAAGGATTAGATACAATCCGTGAAAAAGAGTTTGGGGTCGAGACAATAGAAACAGTCAGGAGGTAAGAGAGACAAGGGGCAACTGTAGGAGCAGGGTTTTTGATAGTTTGTAAGACCCACAATAGCTTCTCTGTTCGCCGAAAGGAGTCAGATGCTAGCCCGTTGTAGATTGTACGGTGGAAATAGATACTTTTCTGACACCAAATCTGCTACTCTTGCGAGGACCTTTTTTTTGCACGGATGTGTTCTAAGCAACCTGTTTCGGTATGAACTGTAGCCTTTCAGTTGGGTTAGTCTTGCTCTGCGCCGTGCCTTGTCGTGCTCTTGGCGGCACGCCTTCTAGTTCTTGGCTTTCCGCCCCCCTCTAGAGAAAAGCGGCTGACAGCTTCTTGGCGCTCTTTTCGGCATCAATTAAACTACCGGCAGTCCCGGAGATACTGCCGTGACCAGACGGCCATCCGTCTCGGACAGTTAGCCGAGGCAAGTGACGATCTCGAACAATTATGGTATCTTGGCCGAGCGCGTCTGTGTATGAGGACGGTGATTCGCTACGTTCAATCAGGTAAGTATCAGAATGAATACCGTTGTAGAAAACGGCATGCTGAAACCAACCAAGAATTTGCTGTTGGTGTGTTCCATCTTGCGTTCTGCAATCCCGTATGGAAACTAATAAGCTTCAACGCCGATTGTAGGACAGTGAGAAAAGTGTTTAACATTCTTGGCGGCAGTGTGCCAAACAACACACGACCAAGAACGTGGTGCCAAAGATGTAAACGACTATATGCAGGATTCACCAGTCAGTGGATAACGTGAGAAAATAAAGTGCGCTATGACAAAAGAGCGAGAAATCATTTCTATTATCGTCAATTTTTTCAACCGTTGGTCACTGGTGCGCAGTATCCTAAAACCTGCACTAATCCGACCCAGTGAGCGATTCAAATACTCCAAGTTAGTATGTGGTTATCTCAGCGATAAGGAGGGGTTAGGTTCTGCTAGACACAGGTTGCTGATCGAAGCGTTTACAGAAGTCCACTGCATGTACGAGCATTGAAATAGATAGCATGTAGTGGCGACACGTAAGGTAAATGCAGGGACCGGTGGGAGGGGAGGGCTTGTGTATGCGTTGGGCCGGAGGTTGTGGCCAGCTAGTCGTCAGTGGATGCCACGACCTACTGTTTCATATACCCACTACGCTACTCCAGGCAGAAATGCAATATGTTGAGAGCAATTGCTTAATCATAATGCAAATGGAATTATATTAGAATTTCAAGAACTAAGAGCGTGCGTATATACCTGGCGATCCGCCACACTTAATGATCATGATTGCAATGGCTTTACGCCTGCAAGCTGGCCAGCATTTGCAATGACTACATCGCTCAACGGCCTATCTCCTGGGCCCGTCCTAGTGGATTCAATCATTCGAACTACATCCATGCCGTCGAGGACCTCCCCAAAGACAACATGTTTTCCGTCCAGATGTGGTGTGGCAGCAGTCAGAATGAAGAATTGCGAACCGTTGCTGTTGGGTCTACGATACATAGTTAGCGAAAATGTTCAGTAAGAGATATAGAGGCCTGCCTACCCAGAGTTTGCCATACTCAGAAGCCCAGGATGGGTATGCTTGAGTGCAAAATTCTCATCGTCAAATGAGTCGCCCCCGAAGATACAGGTGCTTCCAGTCCCGTCGCCATTGACGAAATCGCCGCCTTGAATCATGAAGTTTGGGATCTACATTGTTATTAGTTGCAGCTCTCGGGTTTGTCATGTAAGCATAACATACAACGCGATGGAAAGTGCTCCCAGTGTATCGTCCATGCTTACTCTCCCCTGTGCAAAACTGCCTGAAGTTTTCCGTTGTTGCAGGAACCACGTCAAGGAACAATTCCATCTGTATGCGTCCAACTGGTTTTCCTCCTATTGCGATATCAAAGTACACGATTGGGTTGTCAGGAGATCTTCGCGCTTGCACCGTTGCGCCTTCGCCGGCTACTGGAATAGTTGTATCATGTTGTGCCCGTTGACTGGACTGCACCGGATGTGCCATCTCCGCGGGCTCGCCAGCATGTTTTTCCTTGCTGCCTCCGCAACCCATTTTGCTTCGCGACTCGAGATCTTTTAAAAGAGTGATGGAGAGCAGAGCGCAGATTCCGGAATAGCGAGTAAGCGGATAACTGAAGGAGTGATATGCGCAGGGAAGTTGCAGATCAAAAAGCGAAAGCTGGGAATGAGAATGACCTCATGCATTAGCAGCTGTCGGCAGTTTTAGCCGCATTGAGACCGCGGAGGCGACCGAAAACTTGGAAAAGTGACCTCATCCATGGTATCATCGCTCTTGGGATCCGAAGAGGTTTATGCAGGTTCTGCTGTGCTGCATATGACACGAAATGTGTCTCTGTTCTGGAACCGCACACCTGTTACTCCTATGCTCCTTAACCTACCGCTGTTCCTGTGGCTGAGAACAAGCACGGTCTCTGGTGGCGTTGTGGACGTTTGCTGCTGTCCTGAGACCCTTCGCTAGGGCCGCACTGTAAGTATCTTATCGGAACTCGAATAGTATCGAGCTACGTAGCTACTGTGATAGACATAACATCGCTGGCCTCGGACTAGAGCGTTTTCGTATACATATATTCCATGAACATCAGGATGCGGCCACTTATCAGCCTGTGATTCAGCTTTACGCGCGCATTGCCAATACTGTGGGAGAGCATACCAATATCTGCAACTATATCGATGAAGAGAATGATGTCAGCACTGAATAGTCGCAAATCAAGGATCGCGTCCTAGTGGAAGCGTTATGGGTCACCAATTCTAGTTTGTGCAGCACTAGCTAGAATTTGCTTTCTTTTTACTATACTGATCTCGAAGGGATCGCCGTGCAACGACTACTTGCCAGCGTCAAGTGCGCGATTAGCACTTCGATGTTCCTGACCCAATTCATGATCTCTCCCACGTGCTTGGTATAAGCGAACAAATGCGGAATGGGTGAACCTTACATGGTGTGGGAGAGTTCCTGGATGCGATTAATTATACATGGGGGTTATGCAGGGACTTCCGAATGATCGTGCTGCAGCATGGATAAAAATAGCATAACATTCACCGCTTGGTGGCAATGTAATCTCTAAGAAATGTCGATCTGGCGCCATGCTGGTCCCGTGGTCGTCCTATTACGGGCACTACTATGTTTTTTCGGGCTTGCAGATCATCTGCGATCTAGCAATGAAGGCTCCGTTGGATCAAGCTATGACTGAGAATATTGTCATTATGCTTTCACAACAAACCTTGGAAGAACACAACGACTAAGATTAGCCCACCGATGCGCGAACGTATTCTATTAAGATGTGACTAATGTGTTAAACCCGGTCAGCCCTGCAATTACCTGTAATCCATGCTTTATCTATGAACAGTGTAACTCATCGCTCGTATCTTGATGCATCCTTTTCATCACTAACAAGAAGCCAAAACCTCCAATATTACATAATGCTTGGGTGGGCTCGATATCTAAGCCGACAGGATCTCTTTCGCGACTCGCTCTCCACTACGGATTGCACCGTCCATGTATCCGGTCCAGAACTCGCTCGTTTCTGTGCCGGCAAAATGAATACCATCGAAGCTGTCCCTCAAAGCCTTTCCATCCCGAGTCAAGATGTTGGGTGAAGCGATAGCTACGGGTCCGCCCTTCGAAAACTCCTCCAAGTCCCAGCGTTGCAGCACAAACTCCGTGATATTAGCCGCTTGCGCTCCGTAGTACTGTACGTATGTATCCAAGAGCTGTTTCTGGCAAGCTTCTGGGCTTAGTTTATCAAGAGCTCGCATCTCGTCCGCAAGAATGAAACCTAGGATGGCGCCGAAAGCAGTGTCCTCGGGAGTGCTGTCAAAGGTCACTCTTACTGGGCCCGCGTTCGAGACGACTTGTCCGCTTAAGCCCTCTTTGCGCCAGAAAGGAGTCTTGTAGATCGGTACGCCTTTGCCAATCGCAGGCATCTTCATGTTTCGGTTCAAACGCTGGCGACTGGCAGGGAGCTCTGGCTGAAACTTGATCTGGTTGAGCAGCGGGGGCGCCATAGCGAGAACGACCTTCTTCGCTTGAACCTTGCCGGCTCGAGACTCAATGTCGTACCCTAAGTACGTCTTGGTAATGCTGGATACGGCCGCGTTGAAGGCAATGTGCTTGACGCCTACCTTCTCGGCCAAACGTTGTGGAATAAGACCAGTTCCACCCACCACCCGCTTCTCTTGGCCACCACCCTTGGTACCAATCAACCTGTCCAGGTTTCCTACTGTTGTTTCGTTTCCAGCTGCGGCAGTGTATGCAAGGAAATACAACAGAGATATCTCGTCTGGGTTGGCAGAAAAGACGGATTTAGTTAAGAGATCTAGCGGGAATTTGGCATCGGTAAGAAGATGTTGCTGATCCAGGTACTGATCAAACGTGATGCTATCCCACTCAGAAGCTCTGGGATGGGACCAAGGAGCACTTGTGTTTAGCTCAGCTGCCCACTCGTCCAGCTGCTCCTTTGTACTGGCAATCTGCATGAGTGCCGCTTGCTCAAGAGGTGGTGCTCCACCAAGCTCGGAATCTGGCGTGTAGGTCGACCTAGTACCGTTCAGGTAGAGTACAGTCTGTCCATCGATGTAAGTATCAAATGTTTCCAACCCGAGATCGGAGATCATTTGGAGCACTTTGTCTTGCGTTGGACCGACGAACTCGGCACCGACTTCTGTGACGCCACCGTTCTTCAACGGATGGTTGTAGACTTTTCCGCCAACGCGATCTCTTCCTTCCAGGACGAGAACGGATTTGCCTGCCTTGAGAAGATCGCGTGCTGCTGTCAGCCCAGCGAGGCCAGCACCAACGATAGCGACATCAACTGATTCGGGTACAGCTGCCGCAGAAACAAGAGCTGTCAAGGAAGACAGAAGGAGTAGCATAGCGCTGCCACCTAAGCAAAGGGAAGATCTGGAGGAACTCATAATGGATAGAAGTTGAATAAGCGATCGACTGAAATGAAGTATTGTAACCAGATGATTGATTGTTGGAAAACGGTGTAAACTGTTGAGCGGGGTAGGGAATATTCTCCGTTGCGTTTTGTTCATATATATACTGACCATCCAAGATTATCTTGATTTGGTAGGGGTCCAGCTTCGTCACCCGGTTGTTTGTAAACGCCATTTCTATTTTAGGAACATTTCCGTTCTTGCTGTAGATTCATCCGCTGGCCAGCGCACATCCTAGGAGATGGCCTCGCACTCGGAAATAATGGTTTGCGAATGCGGCTTGTTGCAAGCCAATGCCAATTAAAGAGTGACTATAGCAAATCGCTATTCGCCTCGTACTCAAGCCTTAGGTAGCGGTGGGGCTTGTATACGTACTTACGCTAACGCAGATTTGTCCATGCAGCTTTTCTCCGTAGATTTTGCAGGTGGTCCTACAAGCGGCGGTTGGCTGTAACACACCGGGCTATATGATACTAGTACAGCAAAAAACACCTTTCCTCTGCCAACGTACAAATGCTTTCTAAGGAGTCTGCGAGATTTCGCAAATCCGTTTCCATGAGCTTCATCCTCGCTTCTGCCACAGAGACTGCGGTTCGCCTTACGTTGAATTTCCGAGTCAAACAATTCCGAACTCGGACGGGCGGTAGTACTATGCACCGAACGCTTTCCCTTTCGAGTCATGCTTGCTATATAACATGGCAAGCCTGGCTGTAGGGACTGGCTCGGACATCTGGGGGAGCCGAGCCGAATTGTTGGGGTTCCAGGTTAGGTCCGAGCGTTTTCATGGCACAAAGGCTGGTTTGTTCTGATTCATATTGATTTTTTTCTACCACAATCCCCGAGTACTAGCAAAGATACATCTCATCACAGCTTTGGCACTACTATGCTCGTACTCAGCTTACCAATTTGGGAATGAACAGTGGCAGCCGTTAGGCTTCGCGCTGAATTTCCCGGTCCAGAATGCCAAGGTACCCGAAAAAGCATAGACAACCTGAATATTCCCGAGGAGAATCTTTAGGCAAATATCCAATTGGCCGATACCCTCAAGGCTTCCATGATAGCTGCGTCGCTTCGCACATCTTGAAATAACCCAGCAACCCATAAAACGTCCTCGTGTCATATAAAACCAACTTTACGCCTAGGAGGCAAGCTTGCAAGTCTATACTATAGCATGAATACAACAAAGACCACCATTTGAGATAAAGCGAAAATTCTGCTCATCCTACTAGAGATCAATAAACACCATCAAGCCTAAACGTGGCGTAATTGGCTCGCATCATTCATTTCTGCTCCGCTTTACTTAAAAGGCCCATTGCGCCATCCACTTCCTCACTACATTCTCATCAACAGCCTGTCCATCGCGCAACGTCTGGCTCACAGCTTCGGCCCTTCGTGTTTCTAGCTTTGGTAGCCCCGTGGCTACATTTGAACGCAAACTTTGATAAAAGTCAAGCAACTTGAGTCCTGGCACGCGTTGCGCATTTTCTCTGGTCTGGGGGATACTCGCGAGCTCATCCAGCCAGTGGTCGTACTCGACGACCTCGACGTCAACACCGGCTTCATCCTTGAAGAAAGCGTGTATAACGGGGTAAAGTTGGCTCCATGTCGTTGTGTGCGGGTTAACTAGGTTGTACACCTGGGCAGCTTCATCTTCAGTGCATGTGGCGGTAGCGATGTCAATGACAGCGCCAGCAGCAGTGTCCATGCAAACCCAATCCACCCGTTCCATGTTGCCCAGATTGCGCGGCAGTTTCTTTATCATCTTGCTCGTATGGATAATAGTCGGTAACCACTCGTGTTTGTTCCATGCGGCACCGCCGGCATGCGTACTGGGCCCTGCAAGCTGACCGGCGCGCACGATAGCTGTCTTTATACCCAGACGATGTGACGCTGTAGCCAACATTTGTGCTGCGACATACTTGGACTCGGCATAGCCTTGTGGTAGTGTGACAGAGCCATCAAATAGCGTAGTAATAGACTCAGGCACTCCACATCCGTCTTGTACAATGCTGCCCCAGTTCCCTACACTAGCAATCGACGAGAGAAAGACAATGGGCGTCTTGTGCGCGGAGGCAAGCGCGAAGTTGATGGCGCGATAAACGCCAGCTATGTGAGTATGCTCGTATGATTCCAGGGACAGATTGAAATCAACGGACCAGGCGGAGTGAATGAATATTGTTGCATCCTCGAGAAGATGAGCATACATTCCTTCCGAAAGCCCGAACTTCTCGGTACCAAAATCCGTTTTGAGAAATTCTGCTTTGCTGAGTTCTGTCTCGGTATGGTGGTACTTGATGAAGGCCTCCTTCTGTCGAGCATGTGCGTTTTCCGAACGGTTCATGCAATAGATTTTCTCGACATCCTCGTTCCTGAGCAGTTGCTCTAGTATATGGGTGCCAAGGCTGCCTGTGGAACCGGTGAGAATGACAGTTTGTTTCGATGGACATTGCGCTGGTTCTGCCTTGTTGATACAACTCGGTCGAACCATGTCTTTCGTGTATTTTCTAACGAGGGCATCAAGCTTTTCTTCCCGAGTGGGCGGTTCGGCAAGCTTTCCATCCGAGCTGTACGTACCCTGCGACAATATGGCAGCCAACTGTTTGACGGTAGGGTTGTTGTAGATTGTCGATGGGCTGACATTGGCGCCACGTACTGCCTTGTTAAGCGCTTTGGTTAGTGCTAAAACATCGAGAGAGTCGACGCCGAGACTGAAGATGTTGGTATCATCGGAGGTGTCCTCCTGGTACGAGGTAAGAGCGCGTGAGAAGAGGGCATGTATCTTTGCGTTTAAATCAGTGTCACTGGCGGTAACATGGCCTGAGTCGCTCGCATAACCCTCGTCAGCATACATGGCTTCAATCTCATCTTTGAAAGCTGCGACTGTCTGCTGACGTATAGTTGAACCTTTAGCAGCGCGTACGAATGCTTTTTGGTCGCTTACAACTGCAACCTTGCTCTGATAGATGCGTGCGTGAGCTGGCGCATCGCGGTTTGCTTGTTCGACCAATGGCCAGATATGATTGATAAGTGTCGAAGGGTCAGTCTTGGCAATATGTGTCCTGTCCGGTTCGATGAGAAGGCCAGCTTGGAACTTGCCCTGACCGACCACGAGAGCACCTTTGATCCACGGATGTGATTCGAGAATCTTTTCAATTGACACAGGGTTAAATTTTTCTCCGTTACTTAGAACGATAATATCATCTCGTCTTCCATGGTATTTCCAGAGGTGAGGCTTAGACGGATGGCGTTCAAAGAGATCCTTGGTACGCCATTCGTGGATCTCAGGGAAGGTGTGAAAAATACCTTGGTACTTCGTGTTGTTGGGCTTGATGACAAGCTACCGCGTGAAGAAAACCAAGTCAGTCTATCTTTCGTGCAAATCTTGATGTCTCACGCTTACCTCGCATAGGTTGTCTCCAGCGGACTCCATGACTACACCTGTGGTAGAGCTCCAATTGAAGTACCCCCATTCCTCTGACACAGACGCTATCAAAGTGTTCATTAGCAAGGCTTCTGTGCTGCCAATAGCAGTGTTGAGATTCGTGACGCGACAGATCTTATCACCAATCTCGTCAGCTAGAGGAGCACCGCCGAAGAACACATAGTCAAGCTTGCTCAATGCCCGAATACCCTCTGCTGTTGCAGCCATGTCCTCTAGGATTGATGGTGGAAAGACACCCAATCTTGGATGAACCGCCTCAATAACATCTGTGACTAGATCGGCACTCAGCATTTTTCCCGCGGGCAGCTGCACAATCGGACTACGGCACATGATCGACCGTAAGCCGATAATTAAACCCATGGCGTGGAAAAGGGGAGATGCTGCGAGTAGGGGCTGTGGATCTGCCAACATGATTTTGCTCAATTGTTTGGCACCGTTTTCTGGTCCTAGTTGAGCCTGCTCATATATAGTATTCAGGCCGCCTACTGTAAGGCGGATAGGCTTGGGAAGACCTGAATTCGTGTTAGCAATGTGTCTTGAGTTTGTCCAATAACTGAAAAAAAGAGTTATACTTGCCGGTTGAACCAGAGGTATGTAAAATCAAAGTCTTGGCCGTAATATCCCGACTATGTCTCCCGGGATAATGTTCAGCAGGCCGCTTAGGGTCAAACAGTTCGTCTGATGTAGGGGCTCGATAGACTTCTAGACCGGGTACCACGTTCCGGATCGACTCGACCTGCGGCATAGTCTCGCTGGTGGTTAAGAATATGGTGCATGCTGTGTTCTCCACAAGAGACTTCTGTCCGTCAAGCGAATTCTTTGGTGATGTGAACAGTGGTACGTAACCTGTCTTCAGACATGCAGCCAGCACTACCAGATATCGTACGTCGTTGGCACTATACCGAGCCGTCAGTCTGACAAGTCTTTGATTGGCAGTGCAGTGCAAAGAGACATGTGACATACCCCATATATCCTATTGTCTGGCCTATCTGTTCAGCGACACCACATGTGCTTTCGATCCAACGCGCCATTTTATTGACTGCGCCCGCGAGGTCTGCGAACGTAACGTGGTCCCATCCTTCATCAATACTGGAGGGCGAACGTGGTACTATGGCACATGTCAAATGGGGTACTGAACCGCATGCTGAATCGATGTAGTCTGGCACTGCCATCTGTTGGTTTGAATGCTGTTCCGCCGAAGACATCTTTGCAGCGATGATGCATAGGTTTGGTGGTCAGAAAATGCGGTCAAATCAATGTTGGCGTTGAGGAAAAGCAAAAATATAATCGATGAAAAAGGCTAATGATAAGATGAGGTGACTGTGGACAGACTCGTGCTGTTGATGGCTTACCGTATACTGGGCAAGGTCAGTTACATATACTTGGTTCGGCAGCGTGCACTATTCGCATTGCCGACTCTTCTCCGGATTGACGAGAACAAAGGAGGCATCGAAGTGACGCAACAATCTGGCTCACGTAAGCTTGTGCGAGTTGGTCAAAGGAGCCTAGTCTGGTGTTTTTTCCTTGAGAGGTCCACATATAACAGTTATCGGTGTAGGTAACAGTAGGCCACTTCCCGAAAATGGATTTGGTGATGATGTTTAGAGTTGGAACTAAATGACGCAAGCAACACACCCTCGTGCAAATCATCTCGGCCGAACCACGACCCTGGTCTCATGACTGCAGCTCACCGCATACTAGATTCGGGATCTCGTACTCATGACCGCTTTCGTGAATGACTGCCGAACTCGCACACGCCTCCACCAACAAAGGCTCGACTGAACGTTGTTGCGCGTGATGCAGGAGTATTGAAGTCTAGATAGCGTGTGGCTTAGGTACACGAACTCGGTCCATGACGATATCTAGACTGTCGCGGAAGCATCGGGTTGCAACCTTGCACAACAGTGGATATCTCCAATTTTCCTAGCAATACACATAATGAAGGATGAGCGCAAAGTGCGGTCATCAAGTTGTTCGACCGAGAGATAGTCATGTATGTAGCATCATTACGACATTCACAAGGGGGTGTTCTTTTTCGCCCCAGTAGCCAACACACCTCATTTAAGTTGTACAGTAGAAACTTTGAGGGTGAACTTCGCAGCCAATACCATGTATTGTAGGATGGTTGATACTAAGGCGAAACGTGCTGCAGCCACACGATAGCAAGAGACATGGTGCATCAAGCAATGCACCAAGTGCTGACTCTAGATACACACTCATAGCAAGAATCGAAGCTAGTCATGTCAAACAAAGCAAGTGATCGACAGTTAAGTACGTACAGAAGCGAATCATCTTGCAAGGCGAATTTCCCGACTTTTTGGGAAACACAACTCTGGACAAAGCAGTGGCATCGCCGCCCACATCTGATTATTCATCTTCCAAAAGGTTGTAAGCAACTCTTCCGCGGGATACGCATCAATTCTGATATCTACAGACAAAATGAATGAAGTTGGCTGTGTTCGGGCAGTCCCGCAATACTCCGATCCCGCACACGGCCCGATGAGCGCACCCCTGTCAGCGCCTACTTACATACAGCAAACATGTGTCCGTCAGCCTTATTCGCGCAATTCTCTTGGTTGTCAAGATCCCATCTATTCTAGCCTCATATCAGTATCATCCTCTATTTTAGCACTTTGCTTCTCCATAACTATCTTTGCATTCGCATACACACAAAAACACCTCAAATACAATCCGCGAATATGTGGACGGGTACCATCATCTGGAATTAACGGCTATACTGCAAAAGAAGTCATCATGTAGCCTCGCCGGGCTGGTATCCATAATGCAACGCCAATCCATCCATGCACCAAGGTGCTTCAAAAATAAAGCTCAAACGGAGAGACAATGTACAGCGAAGATCGGACTTCCGCCCCAACGGTGCCGGCGGACGAATGACAATGTGTTGCTCAATCAACACCCTCAACCTTTCTTAAAAATTCTCTGACACGGCCGACTTCCACGCCTTCACCTTCCTCACTGTCCAGGGCTGCCACTAACCCTTCGAGACACTCTTCGATTCGGCTCTCTTCTACCTTGGTACACAGACTGACAACTTTGCGGTACATCATTTCGAGCTGTCCGTCTTTTTCCTTTAGCATTCTGCTACGCTTGAGCAGTGCAGTGTTGGTAGTAGTATACGTCTCGAGCCGCTGCCGAAGCACTGATGCGGCAGGAAGTTGTTGGAGAACAAAGTTCTGGTATTGAGACTGATGTGACACCCGACTGAGGGTTGATGGGTCCAGGGGTATTGATGTCGATAGATAAACGGGGCCATCCGATGCGCGTCGATCTAGGTGGTCCCCTGCTTGCCGGAGCTCGTAAGGAAGGTCGTCTTCCTTGATGAGCATACCCGCGCCTTCAGCATCGGCGTAGCCAATCCTTTTCTTGTCATGCAGATCAATGGCACCAGCATTGACTGAAAGCATGTGCCGCTGGGGCTCTAACCAGCGTTTGAGGTTTGATATTCGCTTAGCGCGGTCTTGTCTTGTGCGTAAGCGGGCACGAAGTGATTCAAGCTTTTGCTGTTCTTGCTTCTGCTGGCTAGACAACTGGGTGATGAGTTCATTGGTCTGGTCGATCGCGTCTTGCTTCAGACGCGCTTCTTGTGTAAACTGCATGGACGCTGACTGGAGGATGCCATTCATTACTGGGCTTCGTGTCAGCTCTACGGTTATATTCAGGTTGACTGTGCACTTACAAGGTTGTATCTCTCGGCTGGTCTCTTCAACTTTACTCAGCGGCGCCTTGCCCTTGCTGGGGCTGGTCGCTGTGATGAGAGCCTCTCCATCACCCAGATCTGTGCCAACTCCGAAGTCAATAGGCCTCGTGCCTTTGTGATTCGGAATGGTGGCATCTGCTTGGACTTCCATCAACTGAGAGATGATGTTACGGTTTCCTATCCTTGCTGCCAAGTTCAAGGCAGTGTTTCCAGCTTTGTCTCGTGCATTGACCATCTCTTGCATAAATCTCATCAATCCTATCGGCTTGGGGTAATTGCTAGTATCGTGGAATGAGGGTGTTTGGCCGCCACCAATGTTGCTGCGGACAAGATACTCAAGAAGAGCTTCGAGGTAATATTTGCTCGAGGCTGCACGTCCTTTTATGGCACACGTGACAGCGATATGATGCAATATTGTCCGTCCCTGGGAGTCGCGCAGCTCGATCAGTGGTGCAAGGATTTCCAGAGTCTCCGGGAAGCAGCTATGATCCAGACTGTTGTTCACAGATACAGCACTCATCAAGGGAGTCTGACCAGATGCGTTCCCCCGGAACATGTTTGCGCCTTTGGATACTAGCAATCGCATTAGTGAGACACGGGCCAGCGTCGCCGCCCAGTGCAGGGCTGTATTCGAGGTGTTGTCGATGGGCATGTCGAGGTCTGCGCCAGAAAGGTGTAATATAGCGGGATGATTTGTGAAATCCGACCTGGTCTGGTCCGCGAACAGATCGGTCAACATGGCCTGCTTCTCTTCATTCTGTTTGGTGTCTGGATGCGGCAATGGCGGTAAAGCGGTCGGGACCTCACCGTCGGGAAGAGTGATGCGTTGGCCCGATTGCTGTTGATAGAAGCTCTCGCTTGGCTCCGTTGGCGAGCCTAAATCACGCATGGACATGTCTGCTCCGTTGGGTTGGGAATATGATTCTTCCTGCGAGGCCCGAATGCGCTTCCTTGGTGGTTCTTGCGGATCCTCGATGCCGGTGCCGTAGGCGGAGTCTGTTTGTCCGTTCTGTCCACTGAAGCTTCGTTCCGAGGTAATGCTCTGCTGACTGCTTGTGCGAAACGATTCTTGGCTGGCAAGAGGTCCTTGCGACTGCCGTGCCATGCTTCTGCGCCCCTGGGATGAGGAAGCTGGCCGGGGAGCAGGCGAGTTCAGCCGTGCGACTTTGTTCATGGCCGCGAGCGCACTTGTAGCAGTCGAAGAGATATTGCTGAAAAAAGTGCCACCAACGCTTTGGCTGGTGCTGCGGCCGTCCATGCTCTGGGTGTAGAAGCGTTTCCTGTTGGCGGCCATGGCCTGTTCCTTGGTTGGGGTTTCGATGCCATGGCCCGGCCCCTGGTTGCCGTCGGTGCTGATATCGTAGTCGAGAAGCGGCCGCAAGACATCTTCGACCCCGTATTGGCGACAAAATTCTCTTCCGCGGCGGTAGTTGATCCAGGTGCCCTGGTACTTTCCATAACCCCCCTGGACCTTTTCGTGCTCGCCCGTCAGGATCTCCTTTTCCAGCACCTTTGTGCGCTTTCCCTTATCGACGCCGGCCACCTTGAGAATCTGGGTAGCATTGAGCCAGCCGTCGGAGCGACGGCGCATGACGGCCACGCGGTTGACCTCCATTTCGTAGACGGATACGCCCGAGTAGACGGCCTAGAGGGTCAGCATGCCATGGCGACCAAGGACAGTGGTTATTTGAGGAAGACATACAGTGTATATTTGGGGCTTGTCCATGGCGTGCTGCTGGAAGCCGTTCATGTCGGAGAAGGACCGGTTGAAGCCGGCGGGGGCAGCCATGAGGCCATGGCCATGGGGCGAATTAGCATACATGGCAGACTGCTGCTGTGAGGGCGACCCGGCGGGAAAGGAATGCGACGTGCGCGCGACTTGCATTATGTCAGCGCAGGGCTGGCAGAGGTGGTGAATGCGCGCAGCCTAGGCGACGGTCATGGGGGCAGCCAGGAGCGACCGAGGCGGGAAGGGGCTGGCGGCGTGAGCGAGTGCGCGGTGCAGACGACGGTGACAGTGGTCTTGATGGACTCGGTGGGGGGTGCGCTGGGCGGTGGGCGTGTGTATGCAGCGAGTTGAGGCTCTCAGCGGGCATGCGATGCGGGTGGGCGGGGAGTGAATTGGCCGTCGTCGTGGAGAGAAGTGGAGATTCGCGTCCAACGCGTCTGTCGGTTGTGCGCATGTCCCGTGCACCGTCGCTGCCCAGCCTCACTTGCACCCGCCGCACCCGCTCTCTGCCTCCTCCTCCATGCCTGCGCCACACGAGTCGCTGCATCTGCTGCGTGCGCTTCTGCGTGAAGCCTCGTATCTGCCCGATGCCACGGCCCGCCTCTATTTTCGCCGCTACATCGTCAGCCGCTTCAAGGCATACCAGCCGCGACACAATGCCACGGCCTCGGCTGCCCTCGACGCCGTGCAGCGATACCGGCACCAGAGCTTCAAGCGGCGCCAGACAGCCATTATACAAGAGCGCACCCGCCCGCTGCTACGCAAGGCTCGCAAGGGACTGAACTTTCTGCGGCGCGCCAACCAGGGCGAAATCCCATGTCTGGAAAAGGTGCTCTTCTTTGCCTACGGTCGTCTGGGCAGACGCAAATACGCCCTGTTGGCAGACATGCTCAAGCCGGACCGCATCATGGACGGCGGTGCATTGCCGTCTCCCAGTCCTGAAGGACCAGCGCCGCTCCAGAAGCTTTACTATAGCAACAAGCGTTACCTGCAGTACTTTGATGCCCCCAAAATTGCCTCCAAGACGCACTACTCCATCTCCATCTCCGGCCGCTTTTCGCGACTGCGCGCCGTCCTCCAGTCCCAGCACCAGAAGGGCATCTCCATCCATCGAGAACTCAAGGGCCCCATCATGAAAACGCCCATCAACAATGTCTGGGAGCGGCCCATGCCCATAAAGAGAGCGCGCAACAATGTAGGCCGATGGTATGCTGAGACCATGACCAGAATGCTCCCGCCTCTCCCAAACCACGAGTGGGACAAACTGCACGCTATGATGGTAGGTGATCGACCCATCGATCTGGTCAAACCCAGAGCGCGCAGTCTGGTTCAGCATCCTGAGCACGTCACCACAGACGACCTCTTCACTGGCACAGTAGATGCAGCAATGGCATTGAACAAGCCTAGCAGAGCAGACAAGCCTGCTGGCATACAGCGCCCACATACTATCACGCCCAAGTTTATGCGACGGCTCTATACTAAGGTCCTCACGCTCTGCTGCAAGCTTGATTATAACGAGGAAACGAAGCGTTGGAAAGCGACCTGGGGCGAACACAACAAGGCCATCAACCCCAGACTCTACACTGCGCCGATTGACCAAGACCTCTTCGCGGGCGTGGATGCGAAAGGGCATATGCCAAAAACACCAAAGAAACATGATGTGGACAAATCTAACCATGTGCAGCCACGCAACGCCGACGGAGAATATGTGCGCTTCCCCTTTTTCGCCGAGTTTCTTCCTGAGAGCAATCCTCTTCGCAAGGAACTAGATGAGTGGAAAAGAAAGCGTGCTGCAGCGGTTGCTACGCAGGCACAGAAGAAGCAGATGTCGTGAGTAGTGGGGCATTTGGAGCCCCAAAAACGTGAGAGCTTGGATGCGCGCCTCCTACTAGGCTAGCCCCACAACGCGACATAGGGCGTGTGTGTAGTTGGCTGCGAACAAAACCCAGCCATAGCCCGGCCACTTTGCTAGATACCCATCGGTATTTTCCAATTGCGCAATGTCGTCAACCAGTGCAACAATTCGCCACGCACGTCGTCAAGGTGCCTATCTCTGAGCTTCTGGCATCACGGAAGACAGACTGACGTGCGTCATCCAGACGTCCCCACCATTCTTGGCCTCATCCGCGAATTGGCCGAGTACGAAAACGCTGGTGACAAGGTCGAAGCTACCGAAGAGATTCTCGGTCGTACGCTTGCGCACTACGACCCCACCACCTCCGCCTTTTCCGAAGGCTTCGCTCGCACCCTCCTCGTCACTGACCCAGACGGTACTGTAGCAGGCATGGCAGTCTACTTCTTCAACTTCAGCACTTGGACTGGTGTTGCTGGCATCTACCTCGAGGACTTGTTCGTCAAAGAAGCCTACAGGAAAAAGGGTTATGGCACGAGGCTCTTGAAAGAGCTTGCTGGAGAAGTGCTCAAGGCCGGGGGCAAGAGGCTAGAATGGAGTTGTCTCGATTGGAATGAGCCGAGTCTTCAATTCTATGAAAGCGAGGTGATTGGTGCGAAAAGGAAACAGGAATGGCTAGGGTTACGAGTCGAGGGAGATGCATTGAGCAAGCTGGCAAACTCGTGATACTTTCGTACATGGGTACCTATGGGAATACAGCTAGCTCAGAGAAGCCGCGAAATTGAACTATGCGTCGCGCATCTTCATCAAAGGTTCCTTCTGAGCGCGCAAATCTACTGTGACTTGGTCTGCAAAGGGCTGACCCCTACTGCAGCTGCTTCCGCATTCAAAGCGTCAATCTCTGCCTGCACGAGTGGAATACCTGTCGCTTCACGCTCTTTCTGCTGTAGCTGCTCAAGCTCACCAGGGAAGTATATGCGTTCCACACCGGCCGCCCTGTCTGCGCCCACCACCTTGTCGTAGAGGTATTGCATGCGATCCCTGAACTCTTGCAAGCTCATAAAGAGGTCTGGTTTGATCGCTACCAAGAAATGGCCCACATCAGAAGGCTTGGAAGGATCATAGGGTCCAGTGACGTCTCCAGCAAAAGCCGAGCCGGATAAGACGCCAGAGAAGACGTCCATCATAATGGCCAGACCCGACCCTTTAGGGCCGCCCATGGGGAGCATAACCCCTCCATCAAGAGCTGCTGCAGGGTCTGTCGTGGGGTGGCCGTCCTTGTCCAAAGCCCAATCCGAGGGGATCGACTCTCCCCTCCTTTTGGCCTTGTAGATCTTGCCTCTTGCTGCAACTGACGGCGCCATGTCCAGAATAAACGGCGTGTCCTTTCCCGGTGCACCACACGCTATGGGCGAGACGCCCAGCAGTTTGGACTTTCCTCCCCATGCTGGCAACGCGGGACTGGAGTTGGTAAACACCAGGCTCATCATATCAGCGTCCAAGGCCTTTTGCACAATCCATGCACTCATGCCAAAATGGTTGGAATGCTTGATGCTCGTCATGCCAAGACCGTAGACCTAGAAACATGTAATATAAAGAAAACTCTTAGTACCTTGTCTCTGTGTCTTATCTTGTTTTGTCCGTTTTTGCGAGACAATGGGGGCTTGACCCACCTTTGCGGATTCAATGGCAGCCGCCATGCCCATGTCTGCGGCTACAAAGCCCCATCCATTGCGCGCATCCACCTGCGCAACCACGGGCGTGATTTGCTTGATCTCTGGCGTTGCGGCGCCGTCTAGGACGCCTTGACGGACCCTTTCCAGATACGAAGGAATACGATTCATGCCGTGCGTGTCGACCCCGCGCAGGTCCGCTGCAATCAAGCAGCGCGAGACTACTTCCGCATTTTTCTGGGGTATCCCGTGGCCCACGAGTACGTCTCTCACGAATCTCTCCGCATCCTCTGCGGCGACGAAGATTTTCTTGTCAGAGGTCGACTGGGCCATGCTTATGGAGCAACAAGTAAGGTCTCTGTGAGCCAGAGCAAAGTCAAGGTACAGAAGGTGATCATGTTGATTCGCAGTCGTGTTCCCAGTCAAAGGCCGCTGCACTGAGTCACTGGCACTCCTTTGGGGAGGCGAATTGTTTTTCCGAGGCCGTACTTCACAAACCTGATGCTACGTACCGTAGTACTTACACAACCATCCATAAGTACTGCACATTTGGAGTAATGCACTGACCCATCGTTAGTAGACCTTCCAGAATTCACATCCCCCGTGTCGCGTAACCAAACTATGCTTGGTGCTGACTTGTGCCAAGTCCCAGCGCTACGTACGTATCGGGGGTTCTTTTTTTTTCCCTTTTTTTTTAGAATGCAAATGACGCGTAAGCACTACCTACGTTAGTTGATAGCTATGCAATGGTCTGTTCTCGTATTTAAACACCACTTCTCCACTAATTGGCCGAATACTTGCTTCGTGACCCAAACAAGAAATATAACATGGAGATGTATACCCGCACAGCTTCTAGATCTACCCATGCTCGTAATAATCACATCATCCTTACATGATCTACGTTTCGAGATCGCATAGCTCTGACATTGATCTGGGGTTTGACCATCCTCGAGGTACCACGTATACTATCGATTACGAGTAGACTTCACACAATCGGTATGGCGCATAGTATTAACTCTCTACAATCAGACGAACGACGTTCCTGTACTAGTGATAGAACCCTCTGGTGGCATCGGTCGTACGTTGTTGATTCCAACACCTCTCCCAAGAGACGCTCGGGTTCTTTCCACTACCTGCAAACCAACCCCGGAACATCTGTAGACTGCGAGATGGTAGTCCAGCAGCAATCAACCAAGCAAGTCTCATCAAGCGCCTCATCGGGAAGCCGAGTGACGTATCTGTGCTTACAGCTCCCTGCTGTCCCAGCTCTGGAATTCCAAGATGTGCTTTCCCATCCCCACGGCTCCCACGCCGATGCATGTCCAAGCGCCCGAGTAAGCTGACCATGCCCATGCAGGGCAGGTACGCGAGAATAGCCCGCTCGTCCGAGCGCCCCAGCGATCTTCAATTCACTGCAGTCCCAATTGTACAGATCTTGAAAATAGCAGGCAAGATCATAGTAGGTCATTTGCCGACTCTCCCTGCTCTGCCTCACAAAGGCGATCAGGGTTTCCACTTGCTCTGGCATCAGAGCAGGCGGTCTACCAGTCCTCTTTTTGGGGGTAAGAGAGACTGATAAGGCATATGTTACTTGGCGGCGGGTTACTTGAAGGATATCTGCGATAGATTGGATTGTAAAGTCGACATCGCGCAGTGCGTGGATACGGATACGGTCGTCGCTGGAGAGGAAATATGATGGGCGTTTATATCGGTTTCGATTGGCTTGAGCTGACGGCGTGCGCGAAGGCATGAACGGCGACGATGAGGGCGACATCAAGGTACTTGTGGAGGTGAGGTAAGGTGAGGAGAGGAGGTATACAAGTGTTGCAAAAACATTAGTTATAGTACAATTTTGTATAAGCAGTACCGTGATGAGCTTGATTAGCAGCTTAGTGTTTTACCCTTGCAAAAGCTCTTTGTATGTACAAGCAACTGCCCCTGAGCGGTTGTATGTGGTTGACATCATACCTACCTAGGGTGGATTAGGCTCTGCGGTAACTGGCTTGCTCACCTCCCAACAGATTTTATGTAGCTTTTATGAACTTCATTATTCTTCAATACCACGTCTGATTATTCCGCTCAATTGCTCCATTGGTCAGGATTTCCGGACTCTGTGATCTTCAGTAATTCATGATAGGTGAGTAGAGACCTCACTAATTCAATAGCGGATCGCGCATAAGGAAGATGCACCTTGATGCGGCCGAGTAAGCTTGACGTAGTTGACACTGGTTTTCGCAAGCGGTGATGATACACACAAGCACTTCCACAAGCTGCAGAAAGTGATAGGTAGTATCTGCGGTAGTTGTGGTACACCCTGGTCAAAGCGTTTTCCCGCCTAGAACAGTTCCATGCCTAGTGCGCTCTGCCATCGGGCTTGTTGGTAGGCATTTGATAGCCGCTACCACTTGGGCCGTTGTCAATAAGAGTGCAAAAGGTATTGGCAATGACCTAAGGGCTGACTTTAGGCTAGGCGCTTATGTAACCAGTATATAACTAACACAAGACAAGAGCGCGAAAAGTCTCGTACATGGCCTGTGAACGCGTCGGAAGCCGGAGACGAGTGGTCAAGGATATTTCCGTATAGATGTTATCGGGTGTAAGCTAAGTGGCCACCGGAATACGGTATGTATAAACCTTACACAGCAAGGATGTGAAAATCCCCGAGATGCCCCGAGATCGAATATCTACTAGGGGATTCCCAAACTAGCGTTCAAAAACCAGAGAACAAGTACACGGAAAGTTTTGTAGAAGTTTTAAGTGCTCACAGTAAGCCGGAGAGAGGCGCGTCAGTACAGTTCGGTAGAAGGGTTGCTTACTATGAATGTTAAGTGAACCCTATATAGCTCCCCCCTCTGGCCCCTTATTCTAGAGATCATCCCACGAGAATACATCGACCAAGTCCTCGCCAATTACACAGCTAACATACAAGCTAAAGCACTTGTTGATTGAAGGAATGCTAAACGTACCCTCAAGGAGCCGAAAAAGCGAGATTCAATACTAGATAACGTATATGGCAAGCGAGCGGCGCAGGCAAGCGAGCGGCGCACCCTACTAAACTTGTGCACCTCCTTGAACTAAATATCTAATTACTTAATACTACTATACTTAAATAGCTTTAAATAAATTAAATATTTAACTTACTATCTAATCTCTTAAAAATAAATAGATCTAAGTAAATTACTATGCTGCTATAGTCTATAATATAGCTAAAATAACGCTCTGCCGCTAACGCGCTAGTAAGCCTGCCTAACGTAATTACTAGCCTAACTTAAAGAAACTTACTAAGCTAGAAGAGAAGGTAATAGTTAATTATATACTTAATCTAGATCTACGTAGATTTCTACCTACCTACGTAGCTATGCGCGATATAGCTAATAAGCTACTAACTGCGTATAGCGCTAGATAGGTTAAGTAGAAGTAGCTAGCTAACTTTATTAAGCGTATAGATAGTTTTATAACGCGTTTTAATTAAATATATAATAGGTAGAGAGCTCTATATAAAAATATAGTCTTGATTAAGAGCTAGTTTAAGCTTATAAAGTAGATAAAGGCTAAGTATAGTATTTATAATAAAAACGTCTATAACTTTAATAAAGCTAGCTTTTTAATAAGTAAGATTACTACTTAGCTTATTATTATAGCGTTAGAGAGAAAAGGTAGGCTAAAGGCAGTTTAGCTAAGTAATTTGATAAGATCCTGGGATAACTACCTAAGTAGCTAGGACAGGTCAAGCGGTTGGTTTTCGCGGATGAGAGGCAGGGTGCTGTGAACGAGTAGTCACTGATCAGAAGTGCGTTACTGAAGAGTGGCTGTAAGGTAACTGCTTGATTGAATATCTGAAGTTGAACACAATGAGCCATAAGGGCCCATTGCCTATTGCTATATACTTGTGGTTCACATTGTTCCGCAATGTTTCGCATTGTTCCACGCGTGGTACTTTGTGGAACGTGTGGTACTTCGTGGAACACACGTGACTTGTTCCATGGTGGCGTTCCGCCAAGCCATGTGGAACACACGTCATTGGTTGACATAGGGTGGCCTGTATTGGGGTCTTGAGGAATTGGGGTTTGAGGCTTCTTTCCTTAACTTCTGCGAATTCCCTCTTCTTAGGTTCGTAACACTATCCCCCCCTTCCTTGCTTCATGTCCTCATGAATCGGTGCACTGATGGTTTCCAGGACCACCGCCTATCGTCATTCCATCGGGAATCGTATTAATCAAATTGGAGAGGTCGCAATGGTGTCTTGCCAGTATTGCGCAAAGAAGAATCTGGAGTGTCGCATGTCTTCGTTAAAGAAGGAGTGTGGAAATTGTTTTCGTAACGGGGTGAAGTCGTGTGTGCCGGTGGAGATCCCGGTTCCAAATTTCGAAAAGCTGGATCAGGAGCTAGCGCGGCTGGAGCGGCAGGAGGCTGAGGCTGATGCTGCTGAGTCCGCTGCTCTTGATGCTTTGATGGCGGCGCGTGCGAAGAAGGATCGTCTTCGCAAGCAGCGAAAAATTCTAAAGCGTCGTGAACAAAAGTGGGTGGACGAGTCGGGTCAATACGTGGAGGATATCGAGGCGTTGGAGGCGATGGAGTGGGCGAACCGCGAGGTGTCCACTCTGGAAGGTGGTCTGATGCCTGGTACTTCCGCCTTGGATTGGGGTGCCTTTATGCCTACTTTCTTGGAGGGCGATCCTGGGTTCGCTGAGGCCGTTGGTGATACTGGGCCAAGCGTTGGCGGCAGTTCGTGAGGTTCGTCTCTGGTTCCCATGTGTTTTCACTGTCTGGGTATCCTAACCATTTGACTAGGTATTCGGTCGTGTTGTTTTTGGTGCGATGTGCGAGTATCTTTTCGACATCGAATTCGTTTTCTTCTTCTTGTTCGAAATGAAATGTTTCCTGTAATGGCGTTTCTGGGTCTGCTGGTTCCAATAGTGTAACGTGGAATCTTGGGTGGATCTTTGCGTCTGGTGGTAGATCGAGTGTGTAGGTTACTGGTCCATTTCGTTCTGAAACTAAAAATGGTCCGACCTTAACGTTGTCAAGTCCTTTGCTTGGTCGTGTTGTACGAAGGTTTTTCGTGCGAAGATATACTTTATCCCCCTTCTTCAGCTGAGGTGCCATTTTTCTTTTCTTGTTGACATATGAAATGCTCTGGCGTTGTGCCTTTTCGAGTGATTCTCGTAAATTTTCGTGTACTTTCTTAAGTTCTTCAGCTGTTGCTATAGCTGCTTCTGTTTTCAAACTTGGATATGTTCTGGTAAAGAGATTTGGGTGTCTCCCGTGGTTTGCGTAAAACGGTGTTTTTCCTGTTGATTCCGATATTTTGTTGTTGTATGCCATTTGTGCCATAGGTAGTAGTTGTACCCAATTGTTCTGCTGATGATTGGCGTATATTCTGAGGTATGTTTTCATTGTGCGATTTGTTCTTTCCGTTTGTCCGTCTGTTTGTGGATGATAAGCTGTGGATAGCTTTCTTTTTGTTCCAATTGCTGCGAGTAGCGTTGTCCAAAAGTTGGATGTAAAGAGCTTGTCTCTATCGCTGATGATTGATTTTGGTATTCCGTGGTGTCGGATAATTCTGTCGTGGATGATATGTGCTAAGTCGACTGCTGTGTAGTCGTTCCTAAATGGAATGTATTCTGCTTGTTTCGTGAAGCGATCTACTACAACTAGTATTGCGTTGTAGGATACTTTTGTCGTTGGGTCTTTTGATGCTGGTAATCCTGTGACAAAGTCCATAGAGATGTCTGCCCACGGTTCGTCGGGTAGCTCTAAAGCTTGCAGTTCTCCGTAAGGTGCGTGTGTGTCATGTTTGTTCTTTTGACATTCTGTGCATTTTGCGATATATGCTGCAACCTTTTCTTTCATCTTGCTGAACTCGTAGTTTCGTCGAATGAGTTCCATAGTCCTGGTAATTCCTGGATGTCCATGTACAGGGTCGTCGTGGTGTTGTCTGATGATCGTGTCCTGCAATTCTTCTGGTACATCGTTTCCAATGGTGACGATGAGATTAATCGTTCTTGCTGGTTCAAGCGATCCGTCTGGATTTTGCTTAAGTATCGCGGTGTTGATGACTTCTTTGGTTCCTGCGATGTCGTGTCTTCTACTAAGAGCGTCTGCTCTACCGTTTTCTTTTCCTGGTGTGTAGATGATCTTGAACTTGTATTGTCCTAGTAGCTCAGCCCAGCGGGTCTGGCGTCTGTTGAGTACTTTCGTTGTCGTGAAGTTGACTAGGTTCTTGTGATCCGTGTAGATGGTGAGTTCTGAGCAGCTTTCTGCGTATACTCTCCAATGTTGTAAACATGCTACAATTGCTAGTAGTTCTTTGTCGTGTACATCGTATCGTTCTTCTGGTCCTGAGAACTTTCTTGAGTAGTATGCTATCGGGTGCCATTTACCATCGATGTAAATGCTTGCACAGCCTCCTAGGGCTAGGTCCGATGCGTCTGTTTCGAATTTCAGTGGCTTTCCTGGAATGAATATCCTAAAGCATGGTGGTGTGATGCATGCTGTCTTGAGTGTTTGGAATGCTTCTTCTGCTTCCTTACTCCATTCGAATTTCGTATCTTTTCTCGTAAGCCGTGTTAGCGGTATGGCTATCTTAGAGAAGTCTTTGATGAACTGTCTGTTGAAGTTTACGAATCCTAGGAATGATTGGATTTCCGTGACTGTTTTCGGCGTTGGCCAGTCTCTGATAACTTCAATCTTTTCTTCGCTCATTTGTACCCCGTCGACTCCTATTACATAGCCTAAGAAGTTGACCTTAGTCTTGTGGAATTCACACTTCTGTGGCTTGAGTCGTAATTGGTACTCGTCGAGAGCTTCTAGCACTTTTCTGACGTGCTCTATGTGTTCTTCCTCGTTTTCTGAGTATATGAGGATATCGTCTAGGTATGCGATGACGAATATGTCGAGATATGGTCGTAATACGTTGTTGATGAGTTCTTGAAACGTTGCTGGCGCATTCGTGAGTCCGAATGGCATGACCGTATATTCGAAGTGTCCATAGCGTGTTCTGAACGCTGTCTTCCATTCTTCACCTTCCTTGATCCTGATAAGGTGGTATCCATCTCGGAGATCTAATGCTGTGAAGATCTTTGCTCGAGATAATCGATCCCTAAGTTCTGTGATGTTCGGTAGTGGGTATCGATTCTTGACCGTAATATCGTTGAGTAGTCTGTAGTCCACACATAGCCGTTGTGTACCATCCTTCTTGGGTACGAACATGATCGGGTATCCGGCTGGTGACTTCGATGGTCGTATGTAGCCTTTGGCTTTGTTCTTGTCTATGTACTCTCGTAGTACTGCAAGTTCCTTTTCCGATAATCCATAAATTGGGCCGAAAGTCGGTTTCTTTCCTTCCTGTAGGACGATCTCATGGTCCCAGGGTTGATGCTTTGGTAACGCTTGGTCGTCTACCACTTCCTGAAATAGATGTTCGAATTCCTTGTATTCTTCAGGGATGTCCGGAGTTGCGCTTTTCTCCTGTGCTCTAGCTTCGTGATCCGTTGGCCTAGTTTCGGTATCTGCTGAGTTTGGCTTCCTACACTGGGAACTACCTTTCGAGTACGCTTCTCTTCTTTCTGCGGTATTGCACTGCTTGGCAATGTTACTCTCATCTACCATCGAACTCTGCCGATGCGTAGGCTGGCTTGCGGTTGCGCCTGCTCCGCAGCACTAAGCGTCCTAAGTCTGCAAAACCTCCGCAACACCTGTTCCTGTGTAGCTCTTCGAGCTACGTCTTATCAAACAACCCTTTGCTAGCTGTAGCGAGGGAGCCCTGTCTGAGAGTCTGTAGCAATAGAATCCGTGCCTGTGCCTATTCCCCTATCCGCCTGCCTGCTACCGTGACAGATCTAGACTTAGCTAGTTATTATAGAGTTAGAGAGAAGAGGTAGGCTAAAGACTATCTAGCCTAGTAACTGCGAGTAGGTAATAGTAATTACTATAATTAACACTACTAGCTAGATAATCTTACTATTTCTTATCTTTACTAGTAAGTATTGCCTATTAGCCTAGTATAAGGAGGATATCCTACGCGACTAGACTATTATAGTTAGCGATAATAGCTAAATAACTAATAAGATAGAAGTTAAGTAGCTAAAGCACTTTATTAAGTATACTAAGAGTAAGGTAGTTAGAGTACGCCGCCTACTTATCCTTAATAGCTATAAGAGCTACTAGTCTCTTAAGTTTTAAGAGCTTTATAAGGAGAGTAATATCTATACGCTCTATATACTAGCTTACTTATCTTACTTACTATAGCCTCTTAATATAGGCTACTTCTCGCCTATAAAGCGCGCGTATAGCTATAAAATTAAGGCTCTAATACGCTATAATATTAACTATATTACTAAGCTTAAATTCCTACTAGCTTTTAAGGTAGCCTTTAATTAATTATTTACCTTAGCTAATATCTACTTAGCTTTTTAAGGCGCAGGCCTAGCCTCTCTCTAGCTAGACGCTATTCTATTAAAGATTAACGTGTAGCTATATATACTTACTCTACTAGCTGCTCTTATAGAGCCTTCTTAGGAGGCTTATACACTAAGTAATATATATAAGCTTAAGGCTTAATTAATATTAATATGTAATTATATATAGTAGTATAAGAGCTTATTACTAGCTTTAATTATTAAGGTAATTAACTAGCTTAAAAAGAGGGCTAAGGTAATAATATTCTTAGCTAAGCTTATACGCAATTAGATTACCTGCCTTAAGAGAGCTAATAAGGCAGTAACTAAGCGTAGGCAGCGTAAAAAGAAGTAGATATAGAAGCGTAAGACCTTAATAAAGGGAGAGGGAGAGGATATACTAGCTTAAAAGGAGGCTAACTAGCAGATTAAGCGTGAATAGCGTTAAGGTAGTGAGTGATTAGGCCTTAGTCGCCAGGCTATTGCGCGCTGTAGGAGGTGTAGGGAGACTAGGCACAACTTACGGACGTGTAAAAAAGATACTATAGATACTATTTAATCTACTATATTAATCGCTTTATTCTACCTTATTATGTTATTGCGTTGCGTAGCTTTAAAGGTAATTAAAGTTAGTAAGGTAGTGATAAGATCCTGGGATAACTACCTAAGTAGCTAGGACAGGTCAAGCGGTTGGTTTTCGCGGATGAGAGGCAGGGTGCTGTGAACGAGTAGTCACTGATCAGAAGTGCGTTACTGAAGAGTGGCTGTAAGGTAACTGCTTGATTGAATATCTGAAGTTGAACACAATGAGCCATAAGGGCCCATTGCCTATTGCTATATACTTGTGGTTCACATTGTTCCGCAATGTTTCGCATTGTTCCACGCGTGGTACTTTGTGGAACGTGTGGTACTTCGTGGAACACACGTGACTTGTTCCATGGTGGCGTTCCGCCAAGCCATGTGGAACACACGTCATTGGTTGACATAGGGTGGCCTGTATTGGGGTCTTGAGGAATTGGGGTTTGAGGCTTCTTTCCTTAACTTCTGCGAATTCCCTCTTCTTAGGTTCGTAACATAATTATAAGTAACGTTTATTACCGCGATTAACGCAGCTAGCTAGTCAGTTCTACTATTCCTTATCTTTACTAGTAAGTACTACCTCTCTACCTAGTATAAGGAAGTAGAGATTCTACGCGACTAGGTAATTATAGTTAGCAATAATAGCTAGATAACTAATAAGCTAGGTGTTAAGTAGCTAAAGCACTTTATTAAGCATATAAAGAATAAAGTAGTTAGAGCACGTTACCTACTTATTCTTAATAACTATAAGAGCTACTAGTTACTTAAGTTTTAAGAGCTCTATGTAGAAACTTCTCCGGGCTCATAACCTGTAGAAACTTCTCCGGGCTCATAACCTGTAGAAACTTCTCCGGGCTCATAACCTGTAGAAACTTCTCCGGGCTCATAACCTGTAGAAACTTCTCCGGGCTCATAACCTGTAGAAACTTCTCCGGGCTCATAACCTGTAGAAACTTCTCCGGGCTCATAACCTGTAGAAACTTCTCCGGGCTCATAACCTGTAGAAACTTCTCCGGGCTCATAACCTGTAGAAACTTCTCCGGGCTCATAACCTGTAGAAACTTCTCCGGGCTCATAACCTGTAGAAACTTCTCCGGGCTCATAACCTGTAGAAACTTCTCCGGGCTCATAACCTGTAGAAACTTCTCCGGGCTCATAACCTGTAGAAACTTCTCCGGGCTCATAACCTGTAGAAACTTCTCCGGGCTCATAACCTGTAGAAACTTCTCCGGGCTCATAACCTGTAGAAACTTCTCCGGGCTCATAACCTGTAGAAACTTCTCCGGGCTCATAACCTGTAGAAACTTCTCCGGGCTCATAACCTGTAGAAACTTCTCCGGGCTCATAACCTGTAGAAACTTCTCCGGGCTCATAACCTGTAGAAACTTCTCCGGGCTCATAACCTGTAGAAACTTCTCCGGGCTCATAACCTGTAGAAACTTCTCCGGGCTCATAACCTGTAGAAACTTCTCCGGGCTCATAACCTGTAGAAACTTCTCCGGGCTCATAACCTGTAGAAACTTCTCCGGGCTCATAACCTGTAGAAACTTCTCCAGGCTCATAACCTGTAGAAGTTTGGAAGCAGAGGCTGCTTGTTCTACAGCAGACTCAGAGGTAGACGTTGCTACTTGTTCTACTATAGACTCAGAGGCAGATAGGAAGGTTCTAGAAAGAGAGAGACAAGATATGTGCTAGGGGAGAGGAGAGAATTAAATTGACTAGAATACAGTGATCTGTTCACTCTGTGTTCTTCGCTCTACTTCCTCTACAGTGCTATCTACTAGATCCATCGCTATTTATCCTTCTCTAGTAGTATCCTTCTAGTAGCTTCTACTAGAGTAGCTTACGTGGCAT